>JAPXFQ010000967.1:0-51169 GCA_028564705.1 Apricaphanius iberus
GACATTTAAATCTCATATTAAACAGGTTTCTAGGATTACTTTCTTTCACCTCTGGAATATTGCTAAAATTAGAAACATCCTGTCCAGGAGTGATGCAGAGAAACTAGTCCATGCATTTGTTACTTCAAGGCTGGACTACTGTAATTCCTTATTATCAGGAAGTCCACAAAATGCAATTAAAAGCCTTCAGTTGATCCAAAATGCTGCAGCAAGAGTTCTGATGAATATTAAAAAGAGAGATCACATTTCTCCTGTTTTGGCTTCTCTCCATTGGCTCCCTGTTAAATCCAGAATAGAGTTTAAGATCCTCCTCCTTACTTATAAAGCCCTTAATAATCAGCTCCATCGTACATCAGAGATCTGATTGTTCCATATGTTCCTAACAGAGAACTTTGTTCTCAGAATGCAGGTCTACTGGTAGTTCCTAGGATTTCTAAAAGTAGAATAGGAGGCAGATCTTTTAGTTATCAGGCTCCTCTCCTGTAGAACCAGCTCCCAGTTTTAGTCCATGAGGCAGATACTCTGTCTGTTTTTAAGACTAGGCTTAAAACCTTCCTTTTTGATAAAGCTTATAGTTAGAATGGCTTAGGTTATCCTGAGTTATTTATGTAGTTATGCTGCTATAGGTTTAGACTGTTGGAGGACAGACTGACCACTTTTCTTCTCTCTTCTACTTTTCTCTCCTACTACTCTCCAGATATATATTTTCTGCTGTTATTGTGATTGTTAACCCAGTTTTCTCTCAGTGTTTTTCTCCCCATAGAAGCTCCACATGGTCTGGTATCCTGCTCAGCTACAGCGCCCCCTGCTGGATGGGGAACATCGGTCCAGATGATGCTCAAAGTCACAGAGCATCCTCCATGCTGTCTCTTCTCTGTCTTCTCAGACCCCCAGACGGTCGTGGCAGATGGCCGCTTGTACTGATCCAGGTTCTGGTTCTGCTGGAGGTTTCTTCCTGTTAAAGGGGAGTTTTTCCTCTCCACTGTCGCTACATGCTTGCTCAGTATGAGGGATTGCTGAGGAATTGCTGTGGTTGGAGTCTGCATGATCCGGGTACAACCTCACATCAATGACTCAGCACAATCTGCTGGGATTCCTTACATAGAAAACTTTTAACTGATTGGAATGTTTGGATAATTGTATTGAAATGATTTTTGTTGTAAAGGGCATTGAGATCTGTTGTGAATTGGTGCTATATAAATAAAAGTGAATTGAATCTAGACCCCAGGAACCTTCTTGTGACCTTCTACACACTCGAAATGGGTACATATGAGGGAAATCTTTAGCGGTTTAACACCACTCGGCCACAATCAGAAGAAACTAGATTCTAAGGAGCAATTAGTCAATCACCGGTCTGCTGGTTTGTTGGGCTGGGGCTCACCATCCAGAACTGTTTAGCTAATGGTTGCTAACGGTAGCTAATGGTGGCTAACAGTGGCTAATGTGGGTAACAATAGCTAATTGTGGCTAATGGTAGCTAATGGTGCCTAACGGTAGCTAATGGTGGCTAATGGTAGCTAATGTGGCTAATGGTAACTAACGGTGGCTAACGGTAGCTAATCGTTGCTAATGGTTGCTAATGGTAGCTAATGGTAGCTACTGGTGCCTAATGGTAGCAAACGGTAGCTAAAGGTAGCTAATGGTTGCTAACGGTAGCTAATGGTGGCTAACAGTGTCAAATGGTGGCTACTGTTAGCTAATGGTTGCTAACAGTGGCTAATGTGGCTAACGATAGCTAATGGTGGCTAATGGTAGCTAACAGTGCGTAACGGTAGCTGATGGTGGCTAATGGTGGCTAATGTGGGTAACGGTAGCTAATGGTGGCTAACGGTAGCTAAAGCTTGCTAATGGTGGCAAACGGTAGCTAATGGTGGCTAATGGTAGTTAACGATGGAGTGCTGGAGTGTGGATCTTCAATTTTCACAGAGTGAATCAATCCAGGACAAAAAACCTGACATAAAGATAAGGTCAGAACACAGCATCTTAAACCATGAGCTGTGGTTTGCAACTGAAATGGTCTGATGGTTTCAACTTCCCTTACAAAACAAAATCATACGTTGTACAACAAACAATTCAGTTCAAGCAGGTACCATAGAATCATACTTTACTTTAGTTACGTAATTACCAATAGACCAATTGAAATTGGTTCCAACAAGTAATTTGGCATTAACTTCAACTTCCTATCACAGTATATATCCTATTTTACAAGCTAGGTAACAACACTGCTTTAAAGTGCATTATGCACACACTACCTTAAAAGTAAAGTCAAAGTACAGTAACTGGCACTTAAATTCCATATTAGGCATTAATATTCTTTTTTTTCAGTGTGATTAACCAAACTAGCCTCATATTTTGGATGGATAAAGCTAATAGTACATTTTATTGCATCTCACAATCATTGAACAGTGGTTGGATTCACACTTCAATAAACTGTTAGGCAGGTAGAGCGATAGACTTATTAATTTAGGCTTAAAGTCGGAGGTTAGCAACGGAGCTAACATAACCTAGCATGCTGAGCTAACCCACACATTTAACGGGACTCACCCAAGGGCCAAACTCCGCCAGCAGAATGAGAAGCCATCCAGGAAGTGGAAAAATTGCAGTTCCTCCCTCATCCACTGGGGGCTGGCTCCAAAAAAGGAGCAACTTCCCATTGACTCCCATGTTAAAAAGGCCAACATTACAGCAAAAATAAACATGTTTACAGCCTGGTTCAAAAAACATTTTAGGTTAGATAGTTCAGGTTTATCATCATGACAACTCTGAGGGGGGTGAATTTATTTCTAACTTCTCTGTTTATTTGTAATTTAATCTTGAAATTATGAATAATTAGGGGCTAATATGAGCTAATGGTGGCAAACTGTGGCTATTGTGGCTAACGGTAGCTAATAATGGCTAATGGTAGCTAATGGAAGCTAACGATAGCCAATGGTGGCTAACAGTAGTTAATGGTGGCTAATGGTAGCTAACTGTGGCTAACGGTATCTAATGGTTGTTAATGGTAGCTAATGGTGGCTAACGGTGGCTAACGGTAGCTAATGGGGGCTAACGGTAGCTAATGGTGGCTAACAGTAGCTAATGGTGGCTAACAGCAGCTGATGGTGCATAATGGTAGCTGATGTGGCTAATGGTGGCAAACGGTGGCTAATGTGGCTAACGGTAGCTAATGGTGGCTAACAGTAGCTAATGGTGGCTAACAGCAGCTGATGGTGGATAATGGTGGCTGATGTGGATAATGGTGGCAAACGGTGGCTAATGTGGCTAACGGTAGCTAATGGTGGCTAACAGTAGCTAATGGTGGCAAACGGTTGCTATTGTGGCTAACGGTAGCTAATAATGGCTAATGGTAGCTAATGGAAGCTAACAATAGCCAATGGTGGCTAACAGTAGCTAATGGTGACTAATGGTAGCTAATGGTGGCTAACAGTAGCTAATGGTGGCTAACGGTAGCTAATGTTGGCTAACAGTAGCTAATGGTGGCCAACAGTAGCTAATGGTGGCTAATGTGGCTCACGGTAGCTAATAATGGCTAATGGTAGCTAATGGAAGCTAACAATAGCAAATGGTGGCTAATGGTGGCTAATGGTAGCTAACGGTGGCTAACGGTAGCTAATGGTGGCTAACGGTAGCTAATGGTGGCTAACAGTAGCTAATGGTGGCTAACAGTAGCTGATGGTGGCTAATGGTGGAAAACGCTTGCTATTGTGGCTAACGGTAGCTAATAATGGCTAATGGTAGCCAAAGGAAGCTAACGATAGCCAATGTAGACTAACAGTAGCTAATGGTGACTAATGGTAGCTAATGGTGGCTAACGGTAGCTAATGGTGACTAACAGTAGCTAATGGTGGCCAACAGTAGGTAATGGTGGCTAATGTGGCTATCGGTAGCTAATGGTGGCTAACGGTAGCAAAATTCAATTCAATTCAGTTTATTTATATAGCGCCATTTCACAACAGATGTCATCTCAAGGCACTTTACAAAAAGAGTTATTACAATACAATGTTTAGTGTAGAAATTACAGAACCACAGAAGATTGCGTCGTGGAATTCTCAGCAATCCCTCATACTGAGCAAGCATGCAGCGACAGTGGGAAGGAAAAACTCCCTTTTAACAGGAAGAAACCTCCGGCAGAACCAGGCTCAGCACAAGCGGTTATCTGCCGCGACCGTCTGTGGCTTGGAGAATACACAACAGAGACACAGAAAGAGCAATAGAACTGATGCACAAGTTTGTTGCAGGACGTGGAGAATTTTCCGTCACTGCAATGCCATCTTAGTCAGGGTCGTCAAGCAGGGCTAATCCGGAGCACCTACTATAATAGAAAACAGGTTAGTGCTTGAATTGACAGCACATCATGCAGTTGGGGAGAAGTAGGAGAGAAAGTAGTCACAGACCCTAATAATGTCCTCCAACAGCCTAAAGCAGCATAGCTACTAACATTAACCTGTCTCCTAGCTACTAGGAGACCTGGCTACCAACACTCTGTCTGAGTCCTCCTGACCCGTGGACGGTGTAGGGCCGGTAACGGCCCCCGTCATGCCGGGGTCTTCTCGGAGTCGGGTTGTTTGAGAATGCAGCCCAAAGTGGGTGGTAAACTCCATCTAAGGCTAAATACCGGCACGAGACCTATAAGTATCAAAGAGGAAAAATAGACAGAACTGAGAGGACAGAGTTGAAGAGGGCGAGAAACGTTTAAGAGATAAACGGGTGGGGTCCGCACAGTCTGCCCGGGGGATTCAACCCGGCAGGTAATGGGCGGCCGCACTGTGCGGGAGGATCCCCTTGAGGGACCTCTCTCCGGCGCTGGCTGGCCCCCGTGGGGCGCATTTCTTCCGCGGCGGTAAGCCGCGACCGGCTCCGGATCTTTACCTGGCTTACATTAATCTATCTCTACCTCTTCCTATCTCTTCCTAACTTTTGACACTCTGCCTGACTACTAACATTAACCTGTCTCTTCCTATCTACCTGTCTGACCTGACTCTAACTACCTATAAACATATCTCTAACTGTAAGCTTTGTCAAAGAGGAAAGTTTTTAGCCTAGTTTTAAAGATAGACAAATTGTCTGCTTCACGAACCAACCCTGGGAGCCGGTTCCATAGGAGGGGAGCCTGATAGCTGAAAGATCTGCCACCCATTCTACTTTTAGAAATCCTAGGAACTACCAGTAAACCTGCAGTCTGAGAGCGAAGGTCTCTGTTAGGAACATATGGAACAATCAGGTCTCTTATGTATGATGGAGCTAGATTATTAAGGGCTTTATATGTCAGAAGGAGGATCTTGAATTCTATTCTAGATTTTACTGGGAGCCAGTGAAGAGAAGCTAAAACAGGGGAAATGTGATCTCTTCTTTTAATATTCATCAGAATCCTAGCAGCAGCATTTTGAACTAACTGAAGACTTTTAATTGTATTCTGTGGACTACCTGATAATAGACAGTTACAGTAATCCAGCCTTGAAGTAACAAAGGCATGGACTAGTTTTTCAGCATCATTCCTGGACAGGATGGTTCTAATTTTTGCAATATTCCTAAGGTGAAAAAGGAAATCCTACAGACTTCTTTAATGTGAGTTCTAAATGACATATCTTGGTCAAAAATGACACCGAGGTTTTTTGCTTTATTACTGGAGGCTAATTTAATGCCGTCCAGGTGAAGGGGCTGACTAAGTAGTTTCTTTTTCAGAGCTTCTGGTCCAAAGACGACAACTTCTGTTTTATCAGAATTTAGAAGCAAGAAGTTTAGAGTCATCCAAGTTTTTATGTCTTCCAGACATGCCTGTAGTCTACCTAACTGATTGGATTCATCAGGATTTATGGATAGATATAGCTGTGTATCATCTGCGTAACTATGGAATTTTATCTACCATTAGCTACCATTAGCTTGCTAATGGTAGCTAACGGTGGCTAACGGTTGTTAATGGTAGCTAATGGTGGCTAACAGTAGCTAATGGTAGCAAACGGTGGCTAATGTGGCTAACGGAAGCTAATGGTAGCTAATGGTGGCTAATGGTGGCAAACGGTGGCTATTGTGGCTAACAGTAGCTAATAATGGCTAATGGTAGCTAATGGAAGCTAACGATAGTTAATGGTGGCTAACAGTAGCTATTGGTGACTAACGGTAGCTAATGGTGACTAACAGTAGCTGAGGGATTGCTGAGAATTCCACGAAGCAATATTCTGTGGTTCTGTAATTTCTACACTAAACATTGTATTGTAATAACTCTTTTTGTAAAGTGCCTTGAGATGACATCTGTTGTGAAATGGCGCTATATAAATAAACTGAATTGAATTGAACAGTAGCTAATGGTGGCTAACAGTAGCTGATGGTGGCTAATGGTGGCTGATGTGGCTAATGGTGGAAAACGGTGGCTAATGTGGCTAACGGTAGCTAATGGTGGCTAACAGTAGCTAATGGTGGCTAATGGTGGCAAACGGTTGCTATTGTGGCTAACGGTAGCTAATAATGGCTAATGGTAGCTAATGGTGGCTAACGGGGGCTAATGTGGCTAACGGTAGCTAATGGTGGCTAATGGTAGCTAATGGTGGCTACTGTTATCTAATGGTGGCTAACGGTGGCTAATGTGGGTAACGATAGCAGATGGTGGTTAATGGTAGCTAACGGTGGCTAACGATAGCTAATGGCGGCTAATAGTAGCTAGTGGTGACTAGCTGTGGCTAATGTGGCTAACGGTAGCTATTGATGGCTAAAGGTAGCTAATGGTGGCTAATGGTAGCTAATGGTGGCTACTGTTAGCTAATGGTGGCTAACGGTGGCTAATGTGGCTAACGGTAGATAATGGTGGCTAATGGTAGCTAATGGTGGCTACTGTTAGCTAATGGTGGCTAATGGTGGATAATGTGGCTAATGGTAGCTAATGGTAGCTAATGGTGGCTACTGTTAGCTAATGGTGGCTAACGGTGGCTAATGTGGGTAACGATAGCAGATGGTGGTTAATAGTAGCTAACGGTGGCTAACGATAGCTAATGGCGGCTAATGGTAGCTAGTGGTGACTAGCTGTGGCTAATGTGGCTAACGGTAGCTAATGGTGGCTAACAGTGGCTTATGGTGGCTAATGTGGCACACGGTAGCTCATGGTTGCTAACGGAAGCTAAAGCTTGACAATGGTGGCAAACGGTGGCTAATTTAAAAAAAAAAAAAAAAAAAATTAGAACCATCCTGTCCAGGAATGATGCTGAAAAACTAGTCCATGCCTTTGTTACTTCAAGGCTGGATTACTGTAACTGTCTATTATCAGGTAGTCCACAGAATACAATTAAAAGTCTTCAGTTAGTTCAAAATGCTGCTGCTAGGATTCTGATGAATATTAAAAGAAGAGATCACATTTCCCCTGTTTTAGCTTCTCTTCACTGGCTCCCAGTAAAATCTAGAATAGAATTCAAGATCCTCCTTCTGACATATAAAGCCCTTAATAATCTAGCTCCATCATACATAAGAGACCTGATTGTTCCATATGTTCCTAACAGAGACCTTCGCTCTCAGACTGCAGGTTTACTGGTAGTTCCTAGGATTTCTAAAAGTAGAATGGGTGGCAGATCTTTCAGCTATCAGGCTCCCCTCCTATGGAACCGGCTCCCAGGGTTGGTTCGTGAAGCAGACAATTTGTCTATCTTTAAAACTAGGCTAAAAACTTTCCTCTTTGACAAAGCTTACAGTTAGAGATATGTTTATAGGTAGTTAGAGTCAGGTCAGACAGGTAGATAGGAAGAGACAGGTTAATGTTAGTAGTCAGGCAGAGTGTCAAAAGTTAGGAAGAGATAGGAAGAGGTAGAGTAGCTAGGTAGAGATAGATTAATGTAAGCCAGGTAAAGATCCGGAGCCGGTCGCGGCTTACCGCCGCGGAAGAAATGTGCCCCACAGGGGCCAGCCAGCGCCGGAGAGAGGTCCCTCAAGGGGATCCTCCCGCACAGTGCGGCCGCCCATTACCTGCCGGGTTGAATCCCCCGGGCAGACTGTGCGGACCCCACCCGTTTATCTCTTAAACGTTTCTCGCCCTCTTCAACTCTGTCCTCTCAGTTCTGTCTATTTTTCCTTAAGATAGTTGTCGACTATCGGTCTCGTGCCGGTATTTAGCCTTAGATGGAGTTTACCACCCACTTTGGGCTGCATTCTCAAACAACCCGACTCCGAGAAGACCCCGGCATGACGGGGGCCGTTACCGGCCCTACACCGTCCACGGGTCAGGAGGACTCAGACAGAGTGTTGGTAGCCAGGTCTCCTAGTAGCTAGGAGACAGGTTAATGTTAGTAGCTATGCTGCTTTAGGCTAGGCTGTTGGAGGACATTATTAGGGTCTGTTCCTACTTTCTCTCCTACTTCTCCCCAACTGCATGATGTGCTGTCAATTCAAGCACTAACCTGTTTTCTATTATAGTAGGTGCTCCGGATTAGCCCTGCTTGACGACCCTGACTAAGATGGCATTGCAGTGACGGAAAATTCTCCACGTCCTGCAACAAACTTGTGCATCAGTTCTATTGCTCTTTCTGTGTCTCTGTTATGTATTCTCCAAGCCACAGACGGTCGCGGCAGATAACCGCTTGTGCTGAGCCTGGTTCTGCCGGAGGTTTCTTCCTGTTAAAAGGGAGTTTTTCCTTCCCACTGTCGCTGCATGCTTGCTCAGTATGAGGGATTGCTGAGAATTCCACGACGCAATCTTCTGTGGTTCTGTAATTTCTACACTAAACATTGTATTGTAATAACTCTTTTTGTAAAGTGCCTTGAGATGACATCTGTTGTGAAATGGCGCTATATAAATAAACTGAATTGAATTGAATTTGGCTAACGGTAGCTAATGGTGGCTAATGGTAGCTAATGGTGTCTAACGGTAGCTAATGGTTGCTAATGGTGGCTAATGGTGGCTAACGGTAGCTAATGGTTGCTAATGGTGGCTAATGGTAGCTAATGGTGGTTAACAGTAGCTAATGGTTGCTAATGTGGCTAACGGTAGCGAATGGTGGCTAACGGTGGCTAATGGTTGCTAATGGTGGCTAATGGTAGCTAATGGTGACTAGCTGTGGCTAATGTGGTTAAAGGTAGCTAATGGTGGCTAACGGTGGCTAATGGTAGCTAATGGTTGCTAACGGTAGCTAATGGTGGCTAATGGTAGCTAATGGTGTCTAACGGTAGCTAATGGTTTGCTAATGGTGGCTAATGGTAGCTAATGGTGGCTAACGGTAGCTGATGGTGGCTAATGGTGGCTGATGTGGCTAATGGTGGAAAACGGTGGCTAATGTGGCTAACGGTAGCTAATGGTGGCTAACGGTGGCTAATGGTTGCTAATGGTAGCTAATGGTGACTAGCTGTGGCTAATGTGGTTAAAGGTAGCTAATGGTGGCTAACGGTGGCTAATGGTAGCTAATGGTTGCTAACGGTAGCTAATGGTGGCTAACAGTGGCTAACGTTAGCTAATGGTGGCTAATGTAGCTAATGGCTGCTAACAGTGGCTAATGGTAGCTAATGGTGGCTAACAGTGGCTAACGTTAGCTAATGGTGACTATTGGTAGCTAATGGTGGCTAACAGTAGCTAATGGTTGCTAATGTGGCTAACAGTCGCTAATGGTGGCTAATGTGGCTAACGGTAGCTAATGGTGGCTAACGGTGGCTAATGGTTGCTAATTGTGGCTAATGGTAGCTAATGGTGACTAGCTGTGGCTAATGTGGTTAACGGTAGCTAATGGTGGCTAATGTGGCTAATGGTTGCTAACGGTAGCTAATGGTGGCTAACAGTGGCTAACGTTAGCTAATGGTGGCTAACGTTAGCTAATGGTGGCTAACGTTAGCTAATGGTGGCTAATGGTAGCTAATGGTTGCTAACGGTAGCTAATGGTGGCTAACAGTGGCTAACGTTAGTTAATGGTGGCTAATGGTAGCTAATGGTGGCTAACAGTGGCTAATGGTAGTTAATGGTGGCTAACGGTAGCTAATGGTGAAGGTTGCTGTGGTATTGATTGCAGTAACCTGCCATCTTGTATTGTCAGATCACACTTCTACCAGTCCTGTTTCTCTTCTTTCTTTCTTTCTTTCTTTCTTTCTTTCTTATCTCAATTTTGTGTCCATAACTTCAAGAAATGAATCCCAAAGTAATCACTAATAAAGATAAAAAATATAATAATAAAAAAAGGAAGGAAGCGGTTACCATGGCGATCAGGCTTTAAACTGTGAGGTGTGGGCGTGGCCTCCTGCAGGTGATGTGCTTGGATCATAACTGATTATGAAGATGATGAGCTGTGAACGGAGTAATGAAAGGAAACAGGTTCTTGGTTCTGGTCGGGTTCCTGCTGGTCCAGCTGGTTTTCTTCAACATGAGGCTAGAAGCATTCATACCACTGGCAGAGTCAGGTTTTATGTCATATTTTAGTCTGACAGAGGGAGCTACAGGTCAGGGTTATGAAGACCCTTAGAGACCAGAAGAATATTCTACATTGTTGCTTCAAGTCATTCAGATGTTCTCTGAAGGTCCCACCTCAGCTTCATGGTTCTGTATATGAGCCAGCTGCAGAACGATGATGGTCCCCTCAGCTGCAGAAGAAGCCCAGAGCATCACTCCTCCAGCACCGTGCTGCTGAGCTGCATGGAGACCCGAATAAAATCAGAGACGTCCAGATGGAGCTGTGGATGACTGACTTCTGGGTGGAGCAGATGATCTCCACCCAGAGACCCAGTAGTACTACAGTGAGTACAGTAGTAATATTACAGTGAGTACAGTAGTAATATTACAGTGAGTACAGTAGTACTACTACAGTGAATATAGTAGTAGTACTACAGTGAGTACAGTAGTAGTACTACAGTGAGTACAGGAGTACTATTACAGTGAGTACAGTATTAGTACTACTACAGTGAGTACAGTAGTAGTACTACAGTGAGTACAATAGTAATATTATATTGAGTACAGTAGTACTATTACAGTGAGTACAGTAGTAGTACTACTACAGTGAATATAGGTGTAGTACTACAGTGAATATAGTAGTACTACTACAATATAGTAGTTATACTACAGTGAGTACAGTAGTAATATTACAGTGAGTACAGTAGTACTACTACAGTGAATATAGTAGTAGTACAGTGAGTACAGTAGTAATTTTACAGTGAGTACAGTAATAATATTACAGTGAGTACAGTAGTACTACAGTGAGTACAGTAGTAATATTACAGTGAGTACAGTAGTACTGCTACAGTGAATATAGTAGTAGTACAGTGAGTACAGTAGTAATATTACAGTGAGTACAGTAGTAATATTACTGTGAGTACAGTAGTAGTACTACAGTGAGTACAGTAGTACTACTACAGTGAATATAGTAGTAGTACTACAGTGAGTACAGTAGTAATATTACAGTGAGTACAGTAGTAATATTACAGTGAGTACAGTAGTAGTACTACAGTGAGTAGAGTAATAATATTACAGTGAGTACAGTAGTACTACTACAGTGAGTACAGTAGTAATATTACAGTGAGTACAGTAGTAGTACTACAGTGAGTACAGTAGTAGTACTACAGTGACTACAGTAGTAGTACTACAGTGAGTACAGTAGTAGTACTACTACAGTGAGTACAGTAGTAATATTACAGTGACTACAGTAGTAGTACTACAGTGAGTACAGTAGTACTACTACAGTGAGTAAAGTAGTAGTAGTAGTACTACTACAGTAAGTACAGTAGTAATATTACAGTGAGTACACTAGTAGTACTACAGTGAGTAGAGTAATAATATTACAGTGAGTACAGTAGTACTACTACAGTGAGTACAGTAGTAATATTACAGTGAGTACAGTAGTAGTACTACAGTGAATATAGTAGTAGTACTACAGTGAGTACAGTAGTAATATTACAGTGAGTACAGTAGTAGTACTACTACAGTGAGTACAGTAGTAATATTACAGTGAGTACAGTAGTAGTACTACAGTGAGTACAGTAGTACATTACAGTGAGTAATGTAGATAATATTACAGTGAGTACAGTAGTAATATTACAGTGAGTACAGTAGTATACTACAGTGAGTACAGTAGTATATTCAGTGAGTACAGTAGTATACTACATGGTCGTGTAATATTACAGTGAGTACAGTAGTAATATTACAGTGAGTACAGTAGTAATATTACAGTGAGTACAGTAGTAATACTACAGTGAGTACAGTGGTAATACTACAGTGAGTACAGTAGTAATATTACAGTGAGTACAGTAGTAATATTACAGTGAGTACAGTAGTTACTACAGGGATACAGTGTAATATTACAGTGAGACAGTAGTAATATTACAGTGAAGTACAGTAGTATATTACAGTGAGAGTGTATACTACAGTGAGTACAGTAGTAATATTACAGTGAGTACAGTAGTCATATTACACTGGGTACAGTGGTAATATTACAGTGAGAACAGTAGTAATATTACAGTGAGTACAGTAGTCATATTACAGTGAGTACAGTAGTCATACTACAGTGAGTACAGTAGTAATATTACAGTGAGTACAGTAGTAATATTACAGTGAGTACAGTAGTAATATTACAGTGAGTACAGTAGTCATACTACACTGGGTACAGTGGTAATATTACAGTGAGTACAGTAGTAATATTACAGTGAGTACAGTAGTAATATTACAGTGAGTACAGTAGTAATATTACAGTGAGTACAGTAGTAATATTACAGTGAGTACAGTAGTCATACTACAGTGAGTACAGTAGTAATATTACAGTGAGTACAGTAGTCATATTACACTGGGTACAGTGGTAATATTACAGTGAGAACAGTAGTAATATTACAGTGAGTACAGTAGTAATATTACAGTGAGTACAGTAGTCATACTACACTGGGTACAGTGGTAATATTACAGTGAGTACAGTGGTAATATTACAGTGAGTACAGTAGTAATATTACAGTGAGTACAGTAGTAATATTACAGTGAGTACAGTAAGAACGAGGCGGTTCTGCTCCCAGCAGCCCCTTGGCTCACTGCCTCACCTATTGACCAATCCTGCTGGGAATTGAACCCTCAATCCCGGCCGCACGCCTTGCTCAGAGTGTCGGCAGGCCTCCACTCAGAGGGGGCCGCTCTCTGCTCCACCACCTTCCCCCCACTCCCTCAGCCAATCAGAGAGCAGAGGAAGTGGGTGAGGGGTGGCGGTCGGCCCGGACGGCTCGCTGCTGCTTGCTCAACAAGCCGACCCTCCTCACACGCTGAGCTGCAGATTTCTGCATCTCTGCTCCCTGGAGGAGGAGTTTCAACAGCAGCTCATGCAACAGCTAATGAAGGGATGAAGTGATTAATGAAGCGCTGCTGAGTGAGCGACTCCAGGAGGTTCAGGTCTCACTTCTCTGGAGCGCTGGGCTGAGCTGGAGGGCCACCGTTTCCACATCATCATCAGAATAATCAGAATAATAACCAGCAGAGATGCTTATGGGGCCTTAAGTTTGACTCAGGGGCGCCACCTTTCTGTTAAGACCACGACCCACAAGAAGAGCGTTTCTGTCAGGTCTGATCTGGGAAAGTAGGGGGTCAGAAATAGGAGTATTTTTACTGAGCCCCAAGGTAGGAAAAAATGAATAAACACAGTGTAAGGACAAATATTGGACAAAAACATTTACTTCCATTAGCAAAGTTAGATTTATGTAATTAGACTTAATAGTTTTATTGTTAACACATTTTTAATGATCATTTTTACATTTTTGTTTAATCAACAAATGGGCGACAATTGGCTACACCGTGCTCAGGTGATGTGTCAGTCACGTAAAGTCGATGATTATTGGTCCCATAGTTACTGGAACATAATGGTACCAATGAGACATTGTACCCCTAAAAGTACAACTGTGAGTTTATTTAGATGATCCTAAAAATCAATC
Source organism: Apricaphanius iberus (assembly GCA_028564705.1). NCBI lineage: Eukaryota > Metazoa > Chordata > Actinopteri > Cyprinodontiformes > Aphaniidae > Apricaphanius > Apricaphanius iberus. The sequence continues at coordinate 13,849 of JAPXFQ010000967.1, forward strand.
AGAGGTAATTATTCCAATTATCTGAGACGATCTGGAGCCAAGACAAAATTAAGAGGTTAAACTAAAGCATCAGATTGTAACCATGGCAACACAACAACCAAACAATAAATATTAAAAAGTAATTTAATCTTTTTAATCTAATTCAATTTTTTAATCATAATTTAAAAAAAAATCTAAATTAAAAGTTACAGTGTGTATATTTTTATTCTTACAAATGTACTTACATATTATTACAACTTTTTAAAACAGTTTTAAAATTAAAATAAAATTCTAATTTAAAAAAGTAAAATAACAATTAACAAAGAAATTTGTATATTTCATAGAATTTTTTTTACAGTTGACATTTTAAAAATAATCTAAACTGAAACAAAACTAAATCAAATGGAGCAATATTCACATTTTCATAAATTATAAGATCTGCAGCATCTATAGGGGGGGGCTAAGTAGCCGCGTGGTTCGCTTCTGCCTCGGGCCGGCTCAGGCAGCAGGACCTGTAACCGTGGCAACCATAAAGGCTGAAGAGTTCATCACCTTCCTCTGATCGCGTGAACCAGGTTGTCATGGAGACCGGATGCAGCCGCTGCAGCAGCAGCAAGATTCCCTCGCCTCAGTCTGCTGAACGCTGGGGAACTCTCACCACTCGGGGGCGCTCACACGGCAGTAAGCTTTCATTCTCAGGTCGGTTGTCCTGATGAACCACAACGCCGACCTCTGACCCCGACAGGACGAGATGTGAGAGAAAACGGCATCACAGCTGACCAAAAAATATTCTTACATAAAACTAAAGAAATAAAGAAAAAACCCAAAGGAGCAAAAGTCAAAGAAGAAGAATAAAAATAAGTAGCTGGTTCCAGCGTGCAGAGAGGGGTGGAGGAGCTGGGGGCGTGGCCACTGAGAGCTGGACAGGTAGATCAGGATGAGCGGCTTTCTTCCTCCAGAGTCGGTCAGGAATCCAGCAGCTGCATCCAGAACCAGCCGGATATTCATGGGGGCCTACGAGTAATAAAAGCCCCCGACTGGGTTTCAAACCCACAACCTGCTTGCTAGGAGGCACTACGTCCGGATCAGAGAGCTGCTGACGGACAGAACCGTGCTGTTGAGAAGCCCCACTCTGGGTTCTGATTAACGAGGCTCATGTGTTTCTGTAATCCAATTAAAGTGGATTTACAGTGTTTGTGACATGCAGTAATTCATGTGTGAGTGATGCGACGCATCGACGGAATCCTCCCTGGTTCTGATTAGCCGAGGCGGATTGGATCCAGCAGGAGCTTCACGCTGCAGCACAAACCCGATGGAGGCGGAGCTCCCGGTCAGTCAGACACGACATGCGTCACACCTGGACCTGCCTTTGTTCGGACACAACCACAGGATTTAGTCTGCAAAGCACTTTGAGATACCATGGTGTATGAAAAGCGCTTTATAAATAAAGTTTGATTGAAGGTGATCATGAGCTGCAGAGGCAGGAAGACGATCGGAAAGATAAAAATGCAAAAATCAGAAGAAAATGGATAAAAAGCAAAAATAAAAGAACATTTTATTTAAACAGGAACTATGCAGGAACCATGAGATGTTTCTCTACACTCGGCAGCGACACAGAACCCACTTCCCCCCTTTGTAGGTCCACGTGGACCCGGTTCTGTTGGGTTCTGATCCGGATGGAGGCCAACTCCACATCCACCGTCTGATTGTTGATCTTTCTTCATCTCATTGATTACAAAACGGGGACAAAAACCTCCGAGGATCAACAGGAACATCTGGTTCTGATCCACAGAACCCGGAGCTGCCGGGTCAGCCCGGTAGAACCAGGGTCTCTGACAGCCAATCAGAGCTCAGAGTCAGCGCCTGCTGTCTGACTCTTCCTCTCCACTTGGACGGCGTCCATCCTCCTCTCCCTCACAGCGAGGTCAGCGCCACCGCAGGCAGACGGCCAACCTGATTGTCTGGAGCTGCAGACGGCCGAGAGCAGAGGAGGACGACACGTGAACGGCACGCTTCCAGTGTTGCTCAAAGGTCCCCAGGCAGCCTCCCCCACAGACACACACATTTAAAGGTTTTAAACATCTCAGAATGAAACTTTTTCCTTCTGTTGGTTTATTTACTTAAAGGGGAATTTTAATTTTCAGCCTGGACCTAATTTTTAGTCATTTTTATGTTTTTTTTTTCGCTCAGCCTGAGAAGTTAGAGCCGTTCAGCAGTATTTATATTCACTTCATCAGCGTAGAACAGGAATGCTTGGAGCGGCACTAATTCTGCTAATAATTAACGTTTAATCTGCACCAAACGCAGTATTTTACCATCTTTATATTCTCCTTGGACTTTTGAACGCCTCAGATCTTCTTCTTCATAAACGTAACAATAAAACAATAAAAAGCTGATGAATCTGCAGCAGTTAAACCCAAACTGGCCGTCCTGCTGTGGTGTAATTGTGTATTACGTCCAAATTGGCCCGGAAGGAAATACAGAAACACATGTGAGGCGTTTATAAGTCCAAAGAGAACCTAAACATGATAAAGTAACTGCATTTTGGTGCAGATTAAACCTTATTATAAGCAGAATTTGTGCCGCTCCAAGCATTCCTGCTCTACGCTGATGAAGGGAATATAAATACTGCTGAACGGCTCTAACTTCTTAGGGTGAGTGAAAAAAATGACTAAAAATAAGGTCCAGGCTGAATTCCCCCGTTAAATCCAGGATAGAGTTTATAGACAGATGATTCGCTGTGGCGACCCCTGAAGGGAAAAGCTGAAAGAGAAACAAGAAGAAATCCAGAATAGAGTTTAAGATCCTCCTCCTTACGTATAAAGCCCTTAATAATCAGCTCCATCGTACATCAGAGATCTGATTGTTCCATATGTTCCTAACAGAGAACTTTGTTCTCAGAATGCAGGTCTACTGGTAGTTCCTAGGATTTCTAAAAGTAGAATAGGAGGCATATCATTTAGTTATCAGGCTCCTATCCTGTGGAACCAGCTCCCAGTTTTAGTCCATGAGGCAGATACTCTGTCTGTTTTTAAGACTAGGCTTAAAATCTTCCTTTTTGATAAAGCTTATAGTTAGAATGGTTTAGGTTATCCTGAGTTATCTTTGTAGTTATGCTGCTATAGGTTTAGACTGTTGGAGGACAGACTGACCACTTTTCTTCTACTTTTCTCTCCTACTACTCTCCAGATACATTTTTTCTGCTGTTATTGTGATTGTTAACCCAGTTTACTCTCAGTATTTTTCTCCCCATAGAAGCTCCACATGGTCTGGTATCCTGCTCAGATACAACGCCCTGATCCAGGTTTTGGTTCTGGAGGTTTCTTCCTGTTAAAGGGGAGTTTTTCCTCTCCACTCTCGCTGCATGCTTGCTCAGTATGAGGGATTGCCGATGTTGGAGTCTGGAGATTCTTTAGATAGAAAACTTTTAGTTGGAATGTTTGTATGATTGTATTGGGATGACGTCTGCAGTGAATCAGTGCTATGGACATAAACAGAATCAGAGGTTCTGATTGGACCCGGGTTGGGCTCTGTCATCAGAACTTGTTGCTTTGTGGACTGAAATGGTTCCCGGTTGTTCTCACCAACACTAACGTTGTGTAGAATCTGAGCACCAAGGTTCTGTGAACGGACCGGAATGATGTTGACTTCCTGAGGTAAAGTGGAGCTAACAGTGGGTGGCTGAGAGCTGTCCTGCTCCTCTTTCTGTCCCTCTGCTGCTGCTCTGCAGGAATCATCACCACTTACTGCGTCTCTAAAAACGTTCCCGTCTCCCTGTGATGATCCACAGCCCAGGGAGACTCCCATCATTCCTGGCAGCTTCATCAGGAGCAGATTTACGAGCTGCTGCGACAGCTGGAGCTCAGTGAATCATGTGACCTCATCAGAAACCTGTCAGAGCCGGTTACCTGCTGCTAGCCTTAGCCGCAGCGCTAGGTCGGCCCTGCCAGGCCGCAGCGGCTGAGTTATGGTCGGGTTCTAATGCGACGCAGCAGCAGAGACGCTCAGCCAGCGAAGCAATTAGCTCCAGAGCCGTAAGTCATGACACCCATAGAGTCCCAGAGGAGGGCGGAGGCTTCCTCAGAGCTGCTGGGCCGGTTCCACCCAGCTCAGCAGTCCACTTCCCTGCTTCCTTCACCTGGTACCAGGACCCGGCCGTTCTAACCCAAGGATCGGATCTGAACCATCCCATAATATCTTCCCGATTCCCTGTGCCGCAGCATGATGCTGCCACTGCCATGTGTTGATGTGTGGGGTGTGCAGAGGTTACACGAACGCTGAAACCGAGTAAAAGTTAAAGTGGTTGGATGCGTCTGACAGGCGTTTTATTTATATAGCAGAATTAGCACACCAAAAATATGAAAATCAAAACTGATCATCACCAAAACGTCACCAGCATTTAGTAACTGAAGCATAAAATAAAGTTTATGTGAGAGTATGACATTAAAAAACAAATAAAACACAAGAATCCATCAATAAAAAGAGAAGGTATAAAGAACAAATTTATGAAAACAGATAAAACACAATCAGTTAAAAAATAAGAATAAAATCAAACCATGAAAATCAAAGAGTGATCAAAAAAAAAAAACACAATTAGCAGATCTGAATAGTAAAGTTAGATGATATAATAGATAATAGAATAAGTTCCTGCTGTCCTCATGGTGAGGCGTCTTTCCATTATTACGGCCCTCGCCTCTGGAACGGGCTGCTGGAGATCGTTCATGTTTTTAAGAGCAGGAGCTTTTAACTTATTAATATCTGTTTAATTTCTCTGCATGTTTCACTGTTTAATCTGATAACCTGTCCACACGTGACCATACCTCACAAAACAGAGATATTTCTCTACGGTGGTAGAGACGCGGAAACGATTCCGTCTAAAAACTTTGGCCAAAGTGAACATGCGGGATTTCTGCGTTTTCAGTGTCTGCGTGTGGACGGATGAAACCAGAGTTTTTAAGTGTTGCAACGTCATTAAACGTCACAAGAAATACTCCAACATCAGCTGTGTAACCTGTGTTTCCACTCACAAACAGCATTTCTGCCCTCAGAGCTGTGTTGGCGCTTTTTGCTCGCTTGTTTCTACCAGCTCTATCACTGCTGTACGTAGAAGTTACTGTGAGTGGGAGAACTACTGCCCCCTACAGGTGTTCTACGTCTATGAATGTGCTCGAAAACATACTTATTCTGTGTGGATCTAGCATCAGAATAGCATACCGTATGTTGAGTTATCTAACCAGTTTTAACCAGCCAAAGTTTTATGTTCTAACTTTAAGGTCACAGAAGAACAAAATAATTTTTTTTAAGCTTAAACCTAAACTTTAGTTTTCATTTAAAGTGACAGTGTGTAGGTTTTGCAGTACATCTTTGAAAATAGCCATTAAAATATGATGTAATAATAATTACGTAAAGCACATTAATTGCAAAATATTGGCGATATTGTAAGAAAAGACTTTAAAAATCAGTTTTAAAATACTGATAGGTGTGGGTCCTCTTTTCAGGGGAAAGCCATATTAGATGACGTCTTTACTTCTACAGGAGCCCGGATGGACAAAACGCACGGAACACGCCCGCTATTAAAACATTGATTTCCCCTCAAAATGCAAAAAAGTTTCTCCATAAATAAATTTTTACCTCTTCACTAGTTCCAAGCGATGAAAGAGAGACTGATGTGCTCGTCATGTTGCTGCTAATAGATCATTCTCAGGGAAAACAGCACTAGTTGGACCTCTGTTGTTGAGTTTCTTACTCTAAGACACAGATACCGCATGATTGTGATTATTTAGGTATGCACTGCCCCCTGCTGGCCGAATATTACACACTGTGCCTTTAAAAATACTTAAAAAACTTAAGCAGGATTATTAAGAAAATGTATTTAACAATATGCAAGTATTCGCAGAATGTTTGTGTTGTGGTGCACTAAAAATTAACATATTTTCAAGAAGTTAATAGAATAAAAACAGCTTAAAAAAACAACAGCTGTGCAAATAACAGCAGAGGATATAGAAGATACAATGAACATACAGACATAATCCATTAACAGTACATTGATTCAAGCAACGTTAGGGAATAAAAAAGTATCATAAGACATGTTCCTAATTTGGAAAGCAGGGACGGCTTCCCGCTCCTTTCCTAGTCGATTAAACTGAGCAAAAGAAAGCAAATGATCCAGCTTCAGGTCATTCTGTAACAAACCATTTTTTATATATTGTACCTGAATTTGAACCGATCTTCCTTGGCTAAGCCGGCTCATCCGTACTCAGCCTAATGTCAGTTTGTTTTACTGTAGCGTTTAACTGTGAGTGTGCATTGGGTGTGTGTGTTGCGGGGCGTATGTGGTTTATGAGGGGTCTTTCAGAGTCCATTCACACAGGAATCAGGGACGTTAATAGGAACCAATGCGACAAAACTGCCTGTTTAAAAAATGTTACGTTTAATCAAAAAATCTCTAGTTTAATTGTTTCTAATTTTAAGTTTTTCTCTGAAACGGTGGAGGCTTTAGGAAGCGGAGATCCCGCCTCAGAGTGGGAGCTAAAATGGTTCCAGGAACTGAGGGGTTCCTAGATCCTATCTGTCCAAATGCGTGAATAAAAACTGGCTGGTTCCTGAAAAGGTTCCTGCAGCGGGAGAGCGAGTGATTTGTGCTCATTAAGCTTCCTGTTAATCATCAGTGGAGGTGAAGGTCCAGAGTTCTGCTCCACAGATCGCTGTGACCCGGTTCCGAGGCCGCCAGCGAGTCGCTGGGTTCACGCTCACTGGGTCGGTGTTTGCACGTGCTCAGTGGGACCATACAGGTCCAAATGAAGGTGGCGCTCTGCTTCTAAAAGAAGTCCAATCAGGGTTCTGACCGTTACACTGAAGGCTGGGCCCGTTTGGACCAAGTCTCTGATGGTTCTGGTAGAGAACCAGAGGAACCAGCAGCTCTGGAGGAGAATACGGAGAGATCCTGAAGACGGGTCCAAAGCAGCACCAGAACCAGCACTGAGTTCAGAAAGCAGAGCAAATCTGAGCGGTTCTGGAAGCAGTTTGAACCTTGGACCCCGGCTCTCTTTGTTCTCCTGCAGGTTTCTGACAGATAAAAGGCTCATAAATGATGTCAGCCTGCTGATCAGAGGTTCTCCAGGTGAACGGAGCCGCTGCAGGTGAGACCCAGACAGAAGCGGGCCCCGGTGGGTCTGCGTAATCACGGCGTCCCATCAGAGATACAGCACACAGGCAGCACAAAGCAGCAGCCGTGCAGCGTTTGTCCTCCTGGCTGCAGCCGTGTGCCTATCAGGGTCAGCGCGCCGCTATCTCAGCCGTTAATATTTAAACTGCAGGAAGCAGAACAGCTCTGAATGGAACCGTCCCTGCAGACTCTGTTGACTCTGATTAATTATTGTCTGGAGGAGGCAGCGGATCACGCAGCCGTCTGCTGCCTGAGCAGACTGCAGGGAGTTCTGCGTGGGGCCGCCTTTCACACACTGACCACAGAGCGCTGGCTGCTCTCCATCCAGCCGTCACACGTGGCGTCGTCAGCAGGTGGCGCTGCAGCCTTCGGGCCGCTAGAGCAGACTAAAGGTCGGACAGAAACATGCATCCAGTTACAAACATGTTCATTGTGGGACATTTATATGTGATTAATCTATCAGCTGAGAGGAAACCTCCAACATTATGGGCTGTCGGTTGAAAAGTTAAAGGTTAACACCGATAATTTGGCTCTTTCAGTCTGACGGGGAGAATAAAGTAGGTCTGTATTTCCAAATTTTATGTTTGTCTCCGTGTTTCAAATAAAGGTTTAGTTAACAAGCGAAATATTTAGCTTCAGTGTAAATGTTCAACTCAACTCCTCAGCAGGGAACGTAGCTATTGGCTGTCCCAGAAGTCACTACATGATGTCATCGGCTCATTTGCATAATGTACGTGTAACTGGAACAGACGCTGTGGAAAAGGTGATTGATTTTAAACGGATATTTTATGCAGAATCGTTTTGGTTCATACCGGTTTAGAACCGTTATCAGGTTTTCCCCCTCTGAACGTTTTTCGAGTTTTTCATAATAGTAGCATAAAAATAATCAGCCTTACAGCGTAGGCCTGTTTAGGATCTCAGGTTCGATTCCAGAGTTTAGACTGAGACATGATGCCTGTTTAACGCCTGTCACAGAGAGGCGCCACACGGTGGACGAGGTGAGGAAGTGACTGAGGCTGTGGGTGATTTATTTTAGTGTGCAGCTGAGACATTTTTACCTTTACATCCTGCTTTTGTGAGCGCTGTGAGACGGGGGGGAGGAGCCTACAGCAGCAGCCCTGCAGGGTGAGAACAGTAAGGATGCGTGCTGAGCACAGAAAGAGTTGTTGAGACTTATTAAATACTTAGCTAATATGCAAATTCACTTCCTGGTACGTGGACTATCAAAATAAAAGCTGTATGTAAACTCCTGCTGCTACTGTAACTCCATCAGTAAACGTTTGTATCGTGATGCGTTTTAAGCTGGATGTTGGACATAATAGGAGGACAATAAGCAATGATAACAAGATGTCTGTCTCACCAGCAGTTTATATGGAGAGCCACAGAACCGGGCTTTTATTTGAGTATGTAGTCCACTTCCTGTTATCTGCCAGAGCATTTGCATGTTGGCTAAATATTTAGCTTCAAGCTAAATATTTTGTTTACTAACAAAATATTTAAATGACATAATAAACGGAGCAAAAATTTGTAGCTTAAAATTCTGACATTAATAAAATAACAAATAATATGGATGCAAATCTGTCTTCTGACAGCTAACTAACCCAAACTATTGCTGTTAACTTAAAGCTCCCCAAACAACAGGGAGCAGGCAAATTCATTTATCTCCACATATTCTGATTGAGACCTGCAGCCTTCGTCCTGCTGAGTTTCTTTCTGTTCAGGAACCTCCACAGTTCATGGATCCTCGGTTCTGGTTCTGTTCTCAACAGGCGAAACGTTATTTCATGAGCAGTGTCAGAATGAGTCCGCTCTACATCAGCTCTGTGAACCCCTGAGGTTGATGGGAGTTTAGTTCAGTGGAGACAAAATCAGTTCCATCTATTCATGATGGATTTCTTTAGCTTAGGTTGTTTTTCAGTCTAAAAGTCTGTATCGCTGCCACGTTTCGGCTCTGCGGGGAACAAAGTCTGAACCGGCTGAATTTACAGGCTGGATTCCCAGATCAGGATGGTCTGGTAAATATTTAGGACGGATGAAGGAGAGGAAGCTGGATCTAAACGGTGCAGGAGGCAGTCGTTGTTCTGTCCTTCCTGAATCTCTGGCTGTATCGTTAATTTCAGCATCAAAGCTGCAGTTTTCCTCCATTTGACCTCAAAACTGGAAGTGAAGTGATGCTTCAGCAGGAGAACCGTCCTTTACATTTACTGCCCCCTGCAGCCTTTACTTCTGCTGAACTGGACCAAAGCGCCTGTCCTCCACGCCTCCTGCTCCTGGACCAGAGAACCCCAACCATGCTGCAGCCACCCAGCTTTTAGTTCTCCGTTACTAAGCAGGAAGGGCGATGGTTCCTCCTGGAAGCCTCCAAGAAGACAAATATTTAAAACGAAGGACCAACCTCACTCAGGATCATGTTTGCACCTTACTGGACCTCTGCCTTTCCACCACGTTTTTAAGCGCAAGGACAACTTCTACAGGCAAAAACATGGGATCCTGTTTCTCTGATTGCGGCTAATCTGAACTCATTTAATGGTTCTCCACCCTGTCACTTTGTGGAAGATAACCGAGTCAGAAATCCAAGACGAAGAAGTCTGACCTTTTATAGAACACAACAGCTTTGTAGACCATAACATCAGGTTTACTAGATGCTAAAGAAGACAAACTCCTTTCTGGACTGTCTGGAGAAAGGAGATGGTCGCCTCACCACAGAAGTACGTTAGAACTGGGCTGATGTGTTCTACTTGCCTGGTTCTAGTGAGAACACGAGCAGCAGCGTTCTGAATCAGCTGCAGCTGTCTGAGTGACTTTTTAGGTAGACCTGTGAAGATACTGTTACAGTAATCATAAATGCATGGATGAGTTTTTCTAGTTCTCCTTGTGTCATCATTCCTTTAATCCTAGAAATGTTCCTCAGCTGATAGAAAGCTGACCTTGTTATTGCCTTTATGTGACCCTGGAGGTTCTGGTCTGGGTCCATTATTACACCTAGAGTTCTGGCTGGTTGGTAGTTTCTAGCTGGATTAACTGCTGATATGTAATCAATCTTTTTTGGGTCCAAAGATAAGTACTTCAGTTTTCTTTTTGTTCAGTTGGAGGAAATTGTTGGACATCCAGCTGTTAATTTGCTCAGTGCAATTATTGAGGATCTGGACGCGTTCATCATCACCTGGTGACATTGAGATATAAAGCTGAGTGTCAGCAGCATAGTTGTGGTAGTTAGTATTGTTGGTGGTTATAATCTGGCTTAGTGGGAGCAGGTAGATGCTAAATAGGAGGGGCCCTAGGATGGAGCCCTGTGGGACCCCACATGTGATTTCTGTGACCAATACCTACTTTACTCGTAGCAAAGAGCGAGTAGCAGGCATGAAATCAGACGTACTGCTCCGACATTTTGCGTGCCCTTTGACCCGGATGTTTACGTTACTTAAGGTCGCCTTAATCAGCTTAAACGTTTAATGAGTTGTCAAAAAAATAATTAAACTAATCAGTAACATTGATACTCTTTTACATTTATACGCAGAAATTGCTGCGGTGTCAGTGGTTGATAGTTCCTCTGTAGCCGAGGTCGCTCTTCTTCTATGATTTTGGGGCTTCCGTTGCATTGTGGAATAGCGTAGCGTCCACCTGCTGCTTACTGTGGCGGTACTACACATCCAGGAACTTTATGCCTACTACTCTGATCCATACTGGAGATTCAGATCTACTACATCACTCACATACTGCTTTTTGCGTGCTACATAGCAAGCGTAGTAGAGGTATTCGGATGGAGCCTTAATCCGCACAGTCCACAAAGTACGTCACACTACATTCAGTCATTTACGCACACATTCATACACGGATGATGATAAGCTACATTGTAGCCATAGCTGACAGAGTCAGTGCGCCATCCCGTATGTGGTGGGAGTTTGTGAGAAACTAAGAAGGGGTAGTGCTACACACAACCATTGGGTGGTGCTAATCCATATTCTAGCTCCACAGAAGAAGAACAGAATCTAGCTTCAACAGGAAAGGGAGGAGTTTTCAAGTCTGCGCTGGTCCGATCAAGGAGAGCCCGGTTCCCTTCCAGCTTAACCCATGTCAGGGCTTGGTTAAGGGGATAACTTCCCTACTTCACCCTTCCTTAAGCTGGTGAGGGGAAAGGAAGACAAAGACTTCTGATCGATGAGGTGAATTGCAAACAACTGATGAAACGAACCCCTTTGTTCTTTCCTGAGATTTGCTGAAGTTTACTGAATCACAGATGTGGAGTAAGGGAGAAAAGAACCAATACTAGCCGATAGCAGCTATTGTTAGCCGCCGGCTAACGTTGTTGAGCTTCCCGTCCATCACCCATGGAGAAACCTGGAGAACTTTAATCGTTCAATAAGGTATGTTGGGCAGCGGCAAGATTAGTTTAGTATAAATTAGATTTATGGGTTATTTTTCACTGTGATTTGTTACCTTGTGTAAGATTTCAGTTGCTATTGTTTGGGTGCAAACAGGCCGTTCGGCCTGGAGGTTTAACCAGTGTTTCTCCACGTCGTTTTAAATCCTGCACTCAGAGTTACACAATCCATGAGTTTTTTTCTTTTTTTCATGTTTGATAAATAACCAGAGCGGCTCAAAGTGGCGCCACGTGGGTTAGCTGTAGGCCACACCCACGAGCTAACCCACGTATCGTGCTTTTGTCAGCCTGTGTTTCATAAAAACAATGAAGATTGTTATTGACAGTATTCAAAATAGAGATCGGCTTTAAAATAGATTGTTTAAACAAAGAAAACACATTTTATTAGCCGTGTTTGATACTTCTTACTGTGTCAGAATACTAAAACTAATAATTACAATCAATTTTCCAAAAGCTTTGGACTTCTAGTCCAGCAAATATCTAAACAAAACATTACCTCCTCCAGATAATGCTTTATTTCTCCTTGCATTCTTTATTGGTTTAAACATAAACCAATGGTTCTAATCAGTTTAAACTAATCATAATTAGTAAATTAATTTAGCTTCACTTCCAGCATTCATATATCCAATTGAGTGCATTTATATGGCACAAATTCACAAAAGACACAATACAACCATCCAAACATTCCAATGAGTTTAAAGTTTTCTATGTAAGGAATCCCAGCAGATTGTGCTGAGTCATCGACGTGTTCTTTATCTTTGGTAGTTATTCTGTTGTTCCCTAGATTTGTTGATTTACATGTTTGACATGTCTAAAGCTCGTTCCTTCATCTTTGTTTCATTACCAGGCCGGTCATCATAAACAATAACTGAGACTGAAATACTTGGCTATTAATATAGTTCGTGAATATCAAGTGGTGCCCTGTATTTGATATTTTTTACATACAATCATTAATCTCATTAATGATTACCATAAGCAATCATTCATAAATATTCATAGCCTAATTATAGCATCTTTGTCCCAACGAAGGATATTTTCTAAACACAACTTTCCGGTGCTGGCTGCACGGTTTTGCACTATTGCCTTGCAGGAAGAAGGTCCTGGGTTTGAATCCTGGCCCAGGGTCTTTCTTTTTGACTGTTAGGTTCATTGATCTCTCTAAATTGTTCCCCCCCCGCTCTCCTGGTTGGTGTTTTTGCTGCTCCTTTAGTCGCTGCTTTCGGTTGATTTTTAGTCTTTGGGTCCTTCTCAGGGAAAGAAGAAACAGATGAAGACATGAAGTCCTGCGGACTTTTCTGCTGGACTCTCTGGACGTTTTTAGTTATTTTTCTGTCTCTGAGGTTTGCTGATGGACTCCTGCAGGAGTCCGTGACCGTCTCCATGTCCCTCAGAGACTTCCAGGGAGTCGGAGGACGGTCTTCGCCCTCCTGCAGTATCTCCAGAACAAGCTGTAGCTCACTGACATGAAGCCGAGTCTGTGCCGAGCGTTTATCTTGTTTATGAGTTGCGAAAGCTGGAATAAATCAGCGGCGTGGAGCTCGGCGCTGCTGCCAAACCCCCGATGACGTTATGGGCCTCCACCATGAATCAGAACCACTGGTGGCGTCTCTGCCGCTCGCCTCGGATCTTCTAACTCATCCTGACAGCCCGAGCCTCATCCTGTCAATCACAGCCGCGCTGATTGCTAACAGACGTCTGGAGCTCCATCAGCTTCTCTCTGCGCCGCCGGAGCACCGTGGTCCACGGGTGGAGAAACAGCTTCACCTTCCACCTCCTGACCCTCCAGAGGTGAAGCTCAGCCTTACAGCGTCAGACGCACAGAGAACTTTCCCATGATGCCCCCATGGACATGATTTCCATTACAGCTCTGGTTCTGGTTCTGGTCAGTTCGTTCAGTCAGAACTCAGAACAGCTTCTGTTCGACTGGTTCTTCTCCGTTCCTCAGCCGGTTTCCCTAACGATGCACCGATGGACCTCCTGCCTCAGGGTCATGACCTTTAACCTTTAACCCGAGGCTGGTCTGGAGGTGACCTCTGACCCTTCCCAGGTTGATGGACAGGAACTGTTGCTTCCCCTTCAAAAATAATCAGCAGAATAAACCCAGAATTCGTACAAGAAAAAACAGAAAATATCTGAAAAGAAAATCTATATAGAAATGCTAATAAAATGAGAATTTTACAGCAGGTAACAGAACTTCCTCTGTTCTTGTTCTGTGCTTTAAACAGAGCAGGTGTAAATGTTGGACCTCTGGCCGCTCCATGCAGAGAGCAAGCGGCCAAATGTTCTCCTCGCTCTGATGTTGGGCCCGTTTTCTGGCTCCTCACACGCTGCAGATGTTCCATCAGATCCAGAGACAGAAACCAGGAAACAAGCGTAGAACACAGATTCCAGATGTTTCAGAGGGGAAAAGCTGCCAGATTCTCACAGGAGGAAGATTTCAAACAAGGACGGGGGGGATGAACCGTGTATCCACAGAGTATGTCTGTCATTACAGCTCAGGACCTTTGATCCGGTACCGTTCTGGTTCTGGCACAAACACAAAGCGGCTCTATGGAACCAGGAGGTTCTGACCCAGCATTGAGAACGGTGCAGATCAGAAGGTCCAGGAACAGGTTGGAGGTTTCCTGCAGCCTCTAACAGGTTATCAGGCTAATTCATACTTCTCCGTCTACGTCAAAACAGACGGACGCAAACGCAACGACCGACGGAGTAGAGCCCAATGTTCTAGGTCAGCTCAGCAGAGATCGTTTCAGCAGTAGGGGGCGCTATAGTCACTGTAATCAATACAGCGTTTGGCCACTACATGCTTTATCTTGATTATCTAATCTGGTAATCTGTCGTATCTAAGACAATAGACGCGCTCCACGTGGAAATGACGACACCGCCGACCGAAGTTACCGAATCGATACGCGACCATAAAGAGACCAAAACAACGCGATTCAAGCATCCCACAGCAACACAGCAGGTTACAAAACGGCGGGTTTGCTACGACACTCACCCTGTAGATGGCTTAAGGTAGCAGCTGACCAGTAGACCAATGTGTTCTCATTCTAGGCCGTCGCTCGTTTTATGACGTTGGTACTTCTCACTCCCTTGTTTGTTGGAGAACTACAGACTTATTTGTATACCGCCACCTGCTGTTTTGGGGTAGTCCGTCATGTAAAACTCTGGACTCCAGCACTGAGTGATCCGTGCCATGTGAACAGAAAACATTAGCATTTTTCTCTGGCCGTTTTCTGGCACGGCCACACATGTGAAAACACCCCCTGAACACCAGGAGGTGTAGAGAACAGAACAGACTGACAGAGAACTATAAATGAAACACCTCTCTGACAATACCTCTATGTCAGAGAATTATAAAGTGGGCTTTGGTATTCCCCTCCAGGCCAGCAGGGGGTGCTACCTTGCTATGGTGGGTATGTCTACCACTGCATCGTTTCTGGACAACTAGAGTTTACTTTCTTCGGCTTGTGAACACATTCCCCCTCAATTTAGCCGTAAAGTTTTTAACTACAAGCGCAGCTCATAGAATCCTCTAGAAACATATGGAAACAAACGCAGCGTCTGTTTGGTTGTTTCTCTACGCCTCCTTGTACTCTGTTTGTCGTTGCGTAGGTGACAGACAGCTCCTGTGTCGACCGATAATGCCGTTGCGTCTATCCGTTTTTGACATAAGCTGCGTTTCCACTACACATCAAATCGGTCAAATTGAAGTTTTGAAAATAAATGGAAACAGAAATTTAAAAGAAACTCGCCTTTTTTCGATAAAACGTTTTTGCGCTTGGAGGAGGTGGTTTTTCTATTGTATCGAAATTCATATATTTCACAAAACGGCAACGGAAACACCTTTTTCGCTTCACACGAGTCACGTGATCAAGAACCGGATGTTACTACGAGTGGAAAAGATATTGATGTAGAAGTAGGAGGAGAAAGATGGCGCGGCATGTTTGGATTCACAGATAGACTGAGCTTTTTTTCATTTGGTTTGAGATAAAGGAATATATATAGCATATACTTAAGGGATAATACCCATAAGAAAATAATGGACGACGCAGATGCGTGGTTGCTTCCGCGACGCCCATTATTTTCTGATAATGACACCTTGTCGGGCATTATCCCGCTTATACCATGGTCACTTACGACAGAATAAAATATTTAATCAATTAATAATGCTTTAATGTGTTTTAGAGATAAAATCGCGAGTTTTTTTTTTTTGTAAGTCGAGCGCACTATTTAATATCTCCCGAATACAGGCGTTGCCAAAGAAATGTGGCCACAGCGAGCCGACCACACCGATTTATCAGTGATGGGAAGTGAGATGATGGCTTTACCTTACGTTACGTGATACAAAATATAATTTCCAACCCTATCAGGCAATTTGATGGGTCGCCTTTCCTAGGTGTACATTATCACTTTTTAATGTACACCCTCCAGCAAATCAGAATCTAGTATTCACCCAGACCATGGTATAATAATATATATATGAATCCACAGGTCATCCATAAATTCGCCGACTACACTTTCCCAAAAAAGGGTGTATACGTTGCCGCTAATTTGTATATGTAGATGTTCACATCCGTCGCCATTTATTGCGTGAAAACTTGTGATTTAAACGGAGTTTGTTCCTTAATGGAAACACACAACAGCGAAATTGTGTATTTTTTTCGACATTCTGAAAATATGTATTATAAATAATATTCGACATTGTGAAAAACGTTTGGGGATATTTGTTGAGGAAACACAGCTACAGACGGAGAAGTATAAAGTAAGCTTTGGTTTCAGTCTCCTGACAGCCGGAACATAAAGGGTTAAACGCATCAGTCAGTGTGAAACTGACTTCCTGTTTCCAGCAGACTGATGATGATAATCATCCACACACACACACACACACACACACTGAGGCTATTTTTAGATGCTGACATGATGACCTGGTAATTATGGGGACTAAATGAGGAGGAAAATGGCCTCCATTTGTATAGCGCTTTTTCAGTCGGGATGATGATGATGATGACCACAGCTGCCCTGGCAGTCACTGACGGATTCCAGGCTGCTGATCGCTGAACACCAGGAAACAAGGCGGTTGGAGTGCTTTGCTCAAGGACACAACGGCGGAGACAGACAGAACGGGGGATTCGAACCATTGACTGTAAAAAAGAACAGACAGCGCCTCCTCTCTCCTCCCCGTTTACCAGAATGACTTTCATGGCGGATTCACAGACTCCTCCTCCCCAGCTCTGACGAAGCATGTTCCTAAAAAGGGCATAGGGGCGGGATCTTCACTGTAGACTCCGCCCTCGCGGGGCGTGTAGTTCGGTCGTAATCACGCCCATTCTGCTCCCGCGTCGTTAGCTCTGATGCTAAACTTGGCTAGCTAAGCTAAAGGCTAATAGCCGCATGCCTGACTGCTCCCGCGTCGTTAGCTCTGATGCTAAACTTGGCTAGCTAAGCTAAAGGCTAATAGCGCTAATTGCCGCATGCCTGACTGCTCCCGCGTCGTTAGCTCTGATGCTAAACTTGGCTAGCTAAGCTAAAGGCTAATAGCGCTAATTGCCGCATGCCTGACTGCTCCCGCGTCTTTAGCTCTGATGCTAAACTTGGCTAGCTAAGCTAAAGGCTAATAGCGCTAATTGCCGCATGCCTGACTGCTCCCGCGTCTTTAGCTCTGATGCTAAACTTGGCTAGCTAAGCTAAAGGCTAATAGCGCTAATAGCCCCATGCCTGACTGCTGCCGTATCTGCGCTCCTCCGACGGTTCCCCTATTTCTCAGACCTCAAAAGGTAAGAACTAGTAACTTGAAATAATTATTAAAATGTAGCGTTACTATAATTAAAGTCCAACGAGACAGCCTGTCAATCAAAGTCCTGCCCCGTCAATATTTATGCAAGATTTCAAAAAATTATCTTACGAAAACCAGCCTGCTGCCCAGGTTTTTTATGAGCCCAGCGTTATCTCAGGAATAATATGTAGCCATAGAAAGTTTTTAAAAAATGGGCACCAGGCATTAAAGTTGTTTTTAACGTGTCTAAAGTCCAATGCTTTTCAATGGGGGCCTAGTGGCCAAATGGAGGTACTACGGTAATGGAGGAATGGCGGCCTCCATGGTACGCGGTCAAAAAGCAGAGCAGCCAGCGGCCATTGATTCGAACCAGTAACCCACCGGTTACAGGATGAACTCCTACCACCAACGTCCTGTGTCAGGCGGAGACGGCAGCCCGTCCTCCAACCTGCTGGCCCTCAGTCTGACCTTTGAACCCTGTGTCTGGGCGATGATGTCAATCATTCACTCAGCGGGACGATTAAAGCCGACGACTCCAGATAACCTTTAACCTCACACACACACGGCTGCAGGTAAAGGCGTGCTCTCTCCAGAGGAAGCTGATATTCAGTGTAGTCCCGTCTGTGTAGATGGAGACCCAGGAACTTTCTCCGGGTTCTAGTGTCCTGCTGTTTGGTCTCCTCATTTATCTCCTAACATCTCTGACAGATGTGACTCCAGAGCAGTCAGTGAAAGCTTTCTGGCCTCCATCTTGTTTCTCATCGTTATTTATCGCTAACCTCGGCTGTGTTTAGTTTCTCCTGCTGGTCGTTTAACATCGTTCACTTTTGGTTCTCTATGAACTCCATATCAGGCTGGAAACATAACCTTTGGGTAAAATAAAGCTAATTATCTAATATCTGTGATTGGGCTGGTCTGTCAATGAGAGGCGGAGCCATCACTGAGGGGCGGAGCCAACTCTGTTATGAGTTCCCATTGTTTACTGCATCGCTATAAAAGCTGATTAAATGTTCTAGATGTTCCCCAGATTACAGACTCGGGCGGTCCTCCTGTCACTCCACAGGAATAATAGCTTTATGATTGTATGAATGAAATTTATTCAGGATTTAAAATGAAATGCTTATTTAATTATAACTTTTAATCATAGCATAAAAACAACCCAGACTTCCTTTTCCTCCGACCAAATAAGATAAACCTGCTAAATGTTCCAAAGCCTTTGAAATGAAACATCTGAGTGAGTTTGTTGCAGGTGCCAGTTAAAAACAGGGAATTATGGGTAATGTAGTAAACCCTGTGTTGATTTTTGTTCAGTAAGCAGAACCATGGAAAAGAGTTGATTCTGTTCCTGCAGAACAACTGGGTCCTAAATGAGCTTTTACAGATAAAACTGATAATAATAATAATACACAACAAACAAATAAAACAATCCTCCTCTTTTAAATATCTGGCTGTGCATGTAGACTCTACGCTTTCATGGCAACCTCACATGGATTTTATTTTCATGATGCAAATGGACGTATAAAGTTATCTATCTATCAGAAATCCAGAAATTCCTCTTTGGGTGGACCTAACAGAAACTACATACGACTTTATACATCAGAAACAGACAGCTAGTTTTCAAATAAACAGCTTAGCTGTACTTTAAATTAATATTTGATTCGCTGAAGAATGGAGGACCATCCCCACCAAAACTGACAGTAAATAAATAAACATGGAAATAAATATATGGGTAAATAAATTCATACATCTTTTATGTATTTCCACATATATTCATTTATTTTCAAATTTATTAATGGCTATATTTATTTACAAAATGATTTCTAATTTTATTTAAACATTTTTTATTTAAAAATGTATTTTCCCCATTAATTTGTTGTAAAATGTTGGCAGCGATGTTGCTCCGTACAGAAGGGTTTATATTAAGGCAGTAAAAGTTATAGAAGCTGTTCATCATGTTGCCTCATCACGCCATCTTTGCTAACCAGTTAGCACCAGAAGCTAAAAGGGGGCAAGATGATTTAGGCTGTGGGAGCTCAGCGATTGGTCAGCTTTTCCCAAGGGCCTATGGGAAACGTAGTGCCAACATGTGTCAAAGAAAACTCCCTAAACTAAGTTTTTGAAATTAATGTACGTCTATTTATTGTCGATTTTGTTTTTAACGCATAGAAAAGGACTTTATTGGCGTAGCCTGGAATGTTTAGCAAAGTGTCGTAATATTTGTAATAAAATTATTCGTTTTAAAACTACAATCTTAGACCTGACTACACAAGGGAATGTCACAGCTAGTCCTCGCTTGTCTGGAGAGTTTATGAGACATATCCTCTAGTTTGATTATTTTATGACTAGAAATCTGATACCTGGTATCGGTCCAACAGCTTTCAAATGTAATCGTCAACCGATTCAATGAACGGATACGTAAAATGTGGAATCAATATGTTCTTTTTAATCTAATCTCCATGATCTGTTGTAACAATCAGAGAAGATTCAGGCTTAGTTGTGTGCGGTAGAAGTATCAGCAGGCACTCAGATCCAAGTATCGGTATCATATCGGTCTGAGAAAGGTGGCATCGTTGCATCCCTAATTAATGTAAAAAATACTTTGTTGTAATTTCTTCTGAGAAAGTCACTTATGTGGGTGGGACTAAGCCCCCATAAGCCCCGCCCCTTGGGACTCCATGTGACAGAACCAGGACAGAAGAGTTGGACTCAACAGAACTTTAAGACTCAGATTTAATTTACAGCATACATGCCCCCCCCCCCCCCGTATAAAACAGCTGATTGACAGAAAGGTCTCCCCCCCCCCAGATATTTTCATGCAAACATCTCCTAGGCAACAGGAGGAGAACAGACTAGAAAATACAACCTTAGAAACGACGTCAGAACTTCTCCAGCCGGTTCTGGACCTTCGGCAGAACCAACACCACCCGGGTCCAGTAGAACACCAGAACCACACGACCCGTCCCACCCAGGTTACCATGGCAACCAGAGGACTGTTCCCTTGAGCAAGGAATGGTTACAGGTTTAAATCCCACTGCTGAATCAGAAACGGATCCTGAGCGCCACACCTGCGGCGCTCCGCCCACCTAAACCTCAGGTAATTATGGAGTCTGGCAGGCGGAGGCCCCGCCCACTCCCCTCTGCTTGGATCTGCCCGGACCCGACCCGGTTAAACCCGGATTTAACTAAAGCTGCGGTTCTCCCGCGGCGTCTGGCTCCGCCCGGCGCTGCGCTCACAACCACACCTGTCTGGGCAGGTGGAGCGGCTACCTGCCGCACGCTCAGCTGGTTTCTGATTCAGTTTGGGCCCAAACGTCCAGATCAGGGTTCTGATTCCTGAACCAGAGTTCCTGCAGAACCAGCTCATACGTTCAGCCCCATGGTGGCGCTGTGGGTCGAAGCAGGAAGCCCTGATGATGAGGATGAAGAAGCTCTCAGCTCTGCTTGGTTCCGGTTCCAACACAGAAACATTTCAGACACGTGTAGACAAAGACTCCACCGACCCAACACACATTAAGATGGTTCCTGGGGCCGCAGGGTTCCCAGCTGCTGGGTTCCCGGGCCGCTCTGCTTCATGGTTCCGCTCAGCAGAGTCACTGTAGAACCCAGCAGAACCGTCCTTTAAACACCAACATGTAGTGAATGCAAAAACTTCTCGTGGAACAACAAGAAAAAGTGCCGATAAAAAAGTCACGTGATCGGGTCACGTGATCGGGTCAGAGTCGTCACGTGACCGGGTCATGTGACCAGCTCGGAGAACCGACCGTTCAGCTCAGCACTGCTTGTCCTCTGGACCAATCAGAGTCTGGCTCCCAGGTGAGTCCTGGAAGCTAAACGGCGTCTCCGGGTGACATCACGTAAAGGGGCGGGGCTAAGGATGGCGACCGTGAAGGAAAGCAGTGAGGACCAAGCACGGCTGCTTTCCAGGGAACCTGCAGGCGTCCTCACTGGCCGCTGGCGGGGGCGCCGTTGGGCACGGGGCTGGCGGCGTCGACGGCGGCCGGCGGCGGCTGCACGTTGTCGGCCAGGTTGTGGGCGTGCTCCAGGAAGAGGTCTTTGAGCACGCTCAGCTCCTTGCTGAGGAGCTTGATCTTGGCCTCCAGCCGCTCGTTCTCCTCCTTCAGCTCGTTGACGCGCTGCTGCGTGTCCATGGCCTTCTGCTTGCTGCGCATGCGGCTCTTCTTCACCGCCAGGTTGTTGCGCTCGCGCCGCTGCCGGTACTCCTCGCTGTCCTTATCTACGCTGGGCTTCTTCATCTTGCTGGGCGGGAGGGCTTTCCCTCCGGCGGCGGACGGGACGGCGGGGACGAGCTGGGGGACCTGCTGCAGGCCGGCGGCGGTGGCCGGCAGGGAGGAGGAGGAGGCGTGGGCCTGGCTCTGGATGACGCTCACGCCGTTGTGGTCAGCTGTGGTGAGTTTCGGCTGTTGCGGCCGGCTCATTTGGATGTGCTGCCTGCAGGAGCTGAAGTCTGAGCGGAGCCTCCTCAGGTGTAGCCGAAACGGAGACAGGAACCAGAGCAGGAGGAGATCTGGCAGGTCTGGAGGACGAGATGGAGACAGTTTAGGACACGGACGGAGCGGTCAGGACCAACCAGCAGGGATTCAAACTACTATTAATGTTCTGCAATCTGCTCACAGGTTACTGTAAATACACGGTTCCTACTAGCAGTGGGCAAAGGTAGCAATTATATCAATTTAGCAAAAAGTAGAGATTGTGTTTATAATGCAGTTATGGATTTTTCTGATGTCATCAAGCTGTGCTTACCTGTATCTACCTGGTAAATACCAGATATCCAATAATATTAATGTTCAGAGTTCACACTAGATATATACAAAGTTCAAAGTTTTTTTTTTCATTTAATGAAAAAATTAACCTGTTGGAACTTGAACCATTTTTTAATTCAAATATATGCAGGTTTATTTTTGTGTGATATTAAATGTATAAATAAGGAACCAGGAAAACAACATCCCGCTTTGCTTTATTGAAAAAACCTTCATCTTTATGTTGTGAGAACTTTTGTTTTGCATCATTTCGGAAAAAGATAGTAAATGTTCAGTAAATTATATTCTGAACCTTTTCTAAGTCGTTCTGATCAAATTTATCTGCAGAGTGAGAATGTTTAGAAGCAGTTTTTATGACATAAGAAGAAAAAAAAAGACTATATCACAATACAAATCGTTATCACAAATGCTTTAGATTATATCACAATGTAGATTTGAGGCCCTACTTCCTACAGGTGTTTTTCATGTTAAAGTGTTGTTTTAAATACCTTATTAAGATTTAATTTCTCAGAGAAATACAGAATGTTCAAGCCAAACCATCATAAAGTTTGCCTAAAACTGTAACTTTTTAAAAAACCATTGGTTATGTTTTTATGTTAATCTTCTTTTACTGAAGACTTCACGTGTTCTGAGTATTTTGATCTTCTTTGGGCTTCATTTCATTCTCAATTGTTGCTTTCGCCACTCTTTATGTATGCTACTTTATTTGATCAAAAATAATTTGTGTTTTGACAGATTGAACTTTTGAGGAAAAATTCAGTAAAAGTTTTAGGGTCCAGATATCAAAATTCAACACTTTTTCAAAAGTTTTTAAGGTACTATTTCCAAATTTATCAGTTTAATGCTTTTAAGGCTTTTTAAGACCCAGTAGGAACCATGTAAATATGCCTGCTGTAGAAGAGGCACCTGCTGAGTGATGCTGGTTGGACTTAGAAATAAATATTAATAAGCATTTACCTGTACATACATGAGATTACTGCCAAGTGGCTCATTTCTAAGCCATTGGCATCGTCATAAAGTTTTTTACATCTTTCATACACATTTTGGATATCTTAGTAGAGGAAAAATATTAAGGTGGTTGTTAATGGTTACGATTTCAGAACAGCGCCCCTTGTGGTGACAGCAGATTGGAGCAGGTCTGCTACGTTAGCTCTGATTGGTTCTTCTAGACCAGGTGTCTGAAAGCTTTACCATCCAAACAGCTGTAATGCGCTAAATCCAGCTTAAAAAAAATAATTTAGAGCCGAAAAACTAAACTAAAGGTTGGATATGGAACATGATCATGATAGCGCCATCTAATGTATATAGGTTGTAGTTACACCAATAAAACCATCATTCCAGCTGTTTGGTTGCCAGGTTTGCTGCCGATACGCCCAGTGACCAA
Source organism: Apricaphanius iberus (assembly GCA_028564705.1). Classification (NCBI taxonomy): domain Eukaryota; kingdom Metazoa; phylum Chordata; class Actinopteri; order Cyprinodontiformes; family Aphaniidae; genus Apricaphanius; species Apricaphanius iberus. The sequence continues at coordinate 37,312 of JAPXFQ010000967.1, forward strand.
CCTGAACTGTGTCCAGTGAGGAATGTATCCTAGAGGAGTTTAGCTGACAGTTAACGCTAGCATAGTTAGCTAGTGATTTAGCTTACCGATCCAGAAGGAAAGTCTCTGTTTCTGCGTATGTTTGATGGCGTAGACATGTTTCATGTGGGTCCATCTAGTGTAGGCTTCACCTAAAACTATTTCTGTTAGCTAGCTAGTTAAGTTAGCTAGTGATTTAGCTTACCGATCCAGGAGGAAAGTCTCTTTTTCTCTGTATGTTTGATGGCGTAGACATGTTTAATGTGGGTCCATCTAGTGTAGGCTTCACCTAAAACTACTCTAGTTTCTGTTAGCTAGCTAGCTAAGTTAGCTAGTGAGTTAGCTTACCAATCCAGGAGGAAAGTCTCAGTTTCTATGTGTGTTTGATGGCGTAGAAATGTTTTATGTGGGTCCATCTAGTGTAGGCTTCACCTAAAACTACTCTAGTTTCTGTTAGCTAGCTAGTTAAGTTAGCTAGTGAGTTAGCTTACCAATCCAGGAGGAAAGTCTCAGTTTCTGCGTGTGTTTGATGGTGTTGAAATGTTTTATGTGGGTCCATCTAGTGTAGGCTTCACCTAAAACTACTCTAGTTTCTGTTAGCTAGCTAGTTAAGTTAGCTAGTGAGTTAGCTTACCGATCCAGGAGGAAAGTCTCTATTTCTGCGTGTGTTTGATGGCGTAGAAATGTTTTATGTGGGTCCATCTAGTGTAGGCTTCACCTAAAACTACTCTAGTTTCTGTTAGCTAGCTAGTTAAGTTAGCTAGTGAGTTAGCTTACCGATCCAGGAGGAAAGTCTCAGTTTCTGCGTGTGTTTGATGGCGTAGAAATGTTTTATGTGGGTCCATCTAGTGTAGGCTTCACCTAAAACTACTCTAGTTTCTGTTCTTCTGCGGTCAACTCCTCTCCTGAGACGGACATCAATATCTTTGGGGCTCTGAAGCAGCTGCTGGACTTGCTGACTCCACCATTATTCCCAGTACCCAGTATCATAGAGACCGTATCTGTGAACCCGCAATGTCGCCCACTACTGGCTGGTAGATGTGAAAACAACATCATTGTCCTGCCTGTTTTACATGTACATTTTTATTATATTTTAATTCCAATCCAATTTTTTTAAGGAAATGCAGTACAGTTATTCTGCGCCCCTCTAAAAGCCCCGTGGATGTATTATTTTTTTTCAGTGTAGCTTTTTATGACAATGTTCCATATTCAACCTTTAGCATTTTGATACTAGAGTAAAATGTGTTGTCATTCATAAAGAGCCACATTTTATTTCAGTTTTTTTTTTAAAAAATGGATGGATTCAGTTTGATTCAAGCGTTTTCTGCCAAATTATGTTAAAAAAAGCACATTGTTTCAAACCTAATGACCAAAACTTTCTATCTAAAATATTTTTACTTTGAGTGCCATTCTTTCATCAAAATTCAAAGCAGTTATTCAATGAAAAACAAACAAAAAAAACTCCTGAAACCTCAATTACTACAAAATCATTATATGGTTCGTAATTATTATTTTCAGCCAAAGTTCTGACAATGATCGTGGAAGGTGGTTCCCACCCTGGGTTCCAGGAACCCTCCGGTGGTCCCTAGCTGGGGGTCCTCACAGTGGGTTCTCTGCGAAGGTTACCAACATTATAGTTGTTACATTTCTAACATAAAATATGTCTGTGTAGCCCAAAGTGTAAAACAAAAAGAATAAAAACAAAAACCTATGATTATTGTATATTTTTTGTAAATAAAATAGAGATGAAAACCTTCTAAAACTGGGGTTTGGGTCCAGGCTAGTCTGAGACACAGGTAGGGCACAATTGAAGGAAACAACGCTGGGAACCACCGATCTACACTTTAGTTCCTCATGTTTCTGGTTGAGGCGCTGCTTCTTTTATTGAGCAGCTGGAAGGATTTTTGGTTCTTTTACCTTGACATGGTAGTTATTATTCGAACCCTGGCAACAATTTAATGTTTTTCTAACTGGGAGCAGCTGATTAGCATCCGATAGGCTCAAATAAAAAATGTTCTGTGTGTGTTTAGCGCTTCAGTCAGAGGAACATAAAGCGCATCACACTACATCCAGTCATTCACATTGGTGTTGGTGGTGATCTACGTTCCCCCGGGGAACAGTGATAGGTGAACAAAGGCGCCACCAGGTCCTCAGACCACCAAAGACACAACGACTGACACGGAAGGTTCAAACCAGCAACCCACCTGTTATAGGACGAACTCCTACCACCTGGGCCACGATCACACCTGAACTATGACCCTAAATCCAATCACAGGAGGAACCAGAGAGGTGATGAGCGTCAAAACAGTGAAAGATTCTGACTGCATTGTCTCTCTAAGCGTTCGCCTCCGAGCATTCGTTCCTAAGCGTTCGCCTTTAAGCGTTCGCCTCCAAGCATTCGTCCCCAAGCGTTCGCCTCTAATCGTTTGTCCCTAAGCGTTCGCCTTTAAGTATTCGTCTCTAAACGTTCGCCCCAAAGCGTTCGTCTCTAAACGTTCGTCCCAAAACGTTCGTCCCAAAGCGTTCGTCCCCAAGCGTTCGCTTCCAAGTGTTCGTCTCTAAGCGTTCGTCTCTAAACATTCGCCTCTAAGCGTTCGCCTCTAATCGTTTGTCCCTAAGCGTTCGCCTTTAAGCATTCGTCTCTAAACGTTAGTCCCAAAGCGTTCGTCTCTAAACGTTAGTCCCAAAGCGTTCGTCTCTAAACGTTCGTCCCAAAGCGTTCGTCCCAAAGCCTTCGTCCCCAAGCGTTCTCCTTTAAGCATTCGTCTCTAATCGTTTGTCCCTAAGCGTTCGTCTCTAAGCGTTCGCCTTTAAGCATTCGTCTCTAAACGTTCGTCTCTAAACGTTCGCATCTAATCGTTTGTCCCTAAGCGTTCGCCTTTAAGCATTCGTCTCTAAAAGTTCGTCCCTAAACGTTCGTCCCAAAGCGTTCGTCCCCAAGCGTTCGCTTCCAAGTGTTCGTCTCTAAGCGTTCGTCTCTAAACATTCGCCTCTAAGCGTTCGCCTCTAATCGTTTGTCCCTAAGCGTTCGCCTTTAAGCATTCGTCTCTAAACGTTCGTCCCAAAGCGTTCGTCTCTAAACGTTCGTCCCAAAGCGTTCGTCCCAAAGCCTTCGTCCCCAAGCGTTCACCTTTAAGCATTCGTCTCTAATCGTTTGTCCCTAAGCGTTCGTCTCTAAACTTTCGTCCCAAAGCGTTCGTCCCCAAGCCTTCGCTTCAAAGTGTTCGTCTCTAAGCGTTCGCTTCAAAGTGTTCGTCTCTAAGTGTTCGTCTCTAAGCGTTCGTCTCTAAACGTTCGTCTCTAAACGTTCGTCTCTAAACGTTCGTCTCTAAGCGTTCGCCTCTAATAGTTTGTCCCTAAGCGTTCGCCTTTAAGCATTCGTCTCTAAACGTTCGTCCCAAAGCGTTCGTCCCCAAGCGTTCGTCCCCAAGCGTTCGCCTCTAAGCGTTCGTCTCTAAACATTCGCCTCTAAGCGTTCGCCTCTAATCGTTCGTCTCTAAACGTTCGTCCCAAAGCGTTCGCCTCCAAGCGTTCGCCTCCAAGCGTTCGCCTCCAAGCGTTCGTCTCCAAGCGTTCGTCTCTAAGCGTTCGCCTCTAAGCGTTCGTCTCTAATTGTTCGTCTCTTAAGTGTTCGTCTCTAAGCGTTCGCCTCTAAACGTTCGTCTCTAAACGTTCGTCTGTAAGCGTTCGTCTGTAAGCGTTCGTCTCTAAGCGTTCGTCTCTAAACGTTCGCCTCTAAACGTTCGTCTCTAAGCGTTCGTCTCTAAACGTTCGCCTCTAAGAGTTGGTCTCTAAACGTTGGTCTCTGAGCGTTCGTCTCTAAGCGTTCGTCTCTAAGCGTTCGCCTCTAAGAGTTGGTCTCTGAGCGTTCGTCTCTAAACGTTCGTCTCTAAACGTTCGTCTCTTAAGTGTTCGTCTCTAAACGTTCGTCTCTAAGCGTTCGTCGCTAAACGTTCACCTCTAAACGTTCTTCTCTAAGCGTTCGTCTGTAAGCGTTCGTCTGTAAGCGTTCGTCTCTAAGCGTTCATCTCTAAACGTTCGTCTCTAAGCGTTCGTCTGTAAGCGTTCGTCTCTAAATGTTCGTCTGTAAGCGTTCGTCTGTAAGCGTTCGTCTGTAAGCGTTCGTCTCTAAACGTTCGTCTCTAAGCGTTCGCCTCTAAGAGTTAGTCTCTAATAGTTCGCCTCTAAGAGTTAGTCTCTAATAGTTCGCCTCTAAACGTTCGTCTCTAAGCGTTCGCCTCTAAGAGTTGGTCTCTAAACGTTGGTCTCTGAGCGTTCGTCTCTAAACGTTCGTCTCTTAAGTGTTCGTCTCTTAAGTGTTCGTCTCTAAACGTTCGCCTCTAAACGTTCGTCTCTAAGCGTTGGTCTCTAATTGTTTGTCTCTAAGCGTTCGTCTCTAAGCGTTCGTCTCTAATTGTTTGTCTCTAAGCGTTCGTCTCTAAATGTGTTGATAGTTTTGCGTACGACAGAATATTTGGGCCATTGTAAACAAAATAAAAATATTTTGGAGTAAATTTCCACCCAAAAACCTCAGAAATGTTGAGATTAAAGTCACACATTTTCCAGAAAAAAACTCAGAATATCTCTGATGTCAGAAGTAAAATTACGAGTAAAAACTCACAGATTTTACATAACATTACAAGTTAAAAGACAGAAATTTTGAATTAATTTCAGAAATTTTCTAGGAAAAAGACAAGCAATTCTCTGATGTCGAAAATGTACGAGAAAAAACTGAGAAATTTGTAAAAGAAACTTGTATGACTAAAAGGTACCTTTTTTTAATACAATTTTCTGATTTTACGTCAGAAATATCTTAGATATCGAAAATGTATACCTTTGACATAGAAATGTTTTTTTCCTTGCAAATTGAGATTAATCTCAAAATTTGTGTCTTTTAACTTTAATTTAAACTCTAAATTTACGACTTTTGAGACAGACTTTCCGAGTTTTTTTCTGATACTGTTTGACAGAGATATTTTGAGTTTTTTCTAGAAAATATTTGACTTTAATCTCAGAATTTCTGAGCTTTATGGGTGGTAATTTACTCTCAAATATTTTTGTTTTGTTTACAATGGCCCTAATACTCCGTCGTAGTTGCGTGATATTCCCAATAATAAAATATAAAAACTAGCATAACATTTATTTAATGGATGTTAACATCTGGAAGCGTCCATTTTCCCGTTCTCCTGCTGCTGCAGGGGATTTCCCCGCTGAGAACAACCAGCCAGCCCTGGTTACGTGACTCCACAGCAGCCACTCTGTGATTGGCCGACGCGTTGCTATGCAGCGGCTGAGCTGTGTGCAGCAGATCTCGCTCCGAGTGAAACAGCGGCTGTTGCCTGCTGTTGCATCATCACTGAGGGGAACTCCGACTCATGCGGGTCTCAACCCAAAGCTCACTTTTAACAACAACACCGAACCGAGCCGAGCCCCAGCATCATAATGACACCAACAGAAGGGGAAAACCGGGCCGAAAACGTCGATTAAAACGCGAAACGGATCATCTCCCGGAACCGAGCAAAGTTTAGCTCCATTAATGCATCTTATTGACTGTTTCTCCCTGATCTACCGACCCTCTGAACAGAAAGTACCGCCTGCTGAGCGTTAGACTCAGTTTTAGACCCGAACCGGGACAATACCTCAGCTTCTGACCGAACCAGTTAGCCGTTAGCCTGTTAGCTCCCGCTGCTGACGCTATTCGAAGATAAATCTCTGTTTCTGAGCCATAAAGCCAACGTTTACCTTAACCAGGAGAGCCGGGGTCTGACCTCCCGTCTATCCGGACCGATGTGGGGCAGAAAGTGTCACTTTAATCCCGTCTCCGGCCGCTCGCACTGTTTTTGTTTGGAACATGGACAGCAGCCGATTGCGAAATCTCCCCTTACCATGTTCGGCAACGTTCGGAAACCAGCCAATCAGGGGCTAGGAGCCGTCAGCGTAGGGCGCTCTGGACCAATCACAGCTTAGAATTTAGGAGAGTGATGCAATTCCTTGATGGAGTGACAGGTAGACGGACCAATAGGAAGCAGCCTTTCTGTTGCTTACCTTTATGTAATCTGAGGTTGGTCAGATGAGTTGAAACCTGTTTGACTTCTGATTCAGCCTTCCTCAAAACTGCTTCCTTATAAAAATACATTGTAATTATTATTATTATTATTATTAGTATTAGTAGTAGTAGTAGTAGTAGCCTACTTGTTGAGACCTGAGAAGGTGTCAGACACTGGAGTTTCTTCACTATAGTTGATTATCGTAAAAATCTCAAAAAGTAAAAAAGAGAAGCAAATTAAGTGAAACTAAATTATTAATCAGACTGAAGAGAAAAGGAAGCTGAATCTTTGCTATGTGGAGGTGATTGCATTCAAAAAGTGTTATCTCTGATGATTCTGACTGACAGTTAATATAAACTCAGTTCATCAGAAAGTGACAGCAGACAATTTAAAAAGACTTAGGATGTGGACGAACTGAACTCTTTGGAGAAGTGGACCTCCATCTGCCTGGATTCCACTCGTATCCTCTCTCCCTCCAGAATGTGAAACTCAGCAACAGTCCGTTTATTTTCTGCTTAGCCCAGACAGGATGGTTCTGGAGTTGTCTCTGTTTCAGGACAGTTCAGCATTTTATTCCCTGAAATCATCTGGATGGCATTAATTTGGCCTCTGGTAAAAATGTAAAGAACCTCAGTGTATTAAACAGGTTTCTAAGATTTCTGTCTTTCACCTCTGTAATATTGCTAAAATTAGAAACATCCTGTCCAGGAGTGATGCAGAGAAACTAGTCCATGCATTTGTTACTTCAAGGCTGGACTACTGTAATTCCTTATTATCAGGAAGACCACAAAATGCAATTAAATGCTCCCAGTTTTAGTCCATGAGGCAGATACTCTGTCTGTTTTCTAAGTATAGGCTTATAACCTTCCTTTTTGATAAAGCTTATAGTTAGAATGGCTTAGGTTATCCTGAGCTATTTTTGTAGTTATGCTGCTATAAGTTTAGACTGTTGGAGGACAGACTGACCACTTTTCTTCCCTCTGCTGAAGTGATTTAGTAATCTCTATAACATCTATCTGGTGATTTCTATAAATGATTTGAGCTGAACAGGATTAACAGTTGGAGCTCATCATCTGAACAGCTGTGAGGGTGGAGGTTCCTGAAGCGCTGACCCAGCTACAGTCCAGCTTCTGTGGCTTTGACCTCTTGACCTTCCTGTTGGACAGAGTCAGGGACTGTCTTCTGGACAGCTGTGTAATGATTGTTTTTTCCAAATATTGACATTTCTCTGTGACAACCCTAGGATTGCTCTGATTTCATATTCAAGGTTTCTGATACCCTGACTGTAGTTTATTCCTTGGCTGTTTGCAGATTCATCTAATTGACCAGAAATCAAACATTTTATCTGCATGTTGACTAAATCTAGAATATTTTCGACTGTTACTGGACCAACCTGAGCTGTTCTAATATATCCAGATGTTTTCTACAGAACCTCCACATAGAAAGCCCAATCTTCCTCTGATCATCTTGTGGCCTTCTGCTCAAATACACACCAGGACCTTTTTAATGCAGGCAAGACACCTGATGCCTATTAATAGAGCTGGGTATCAGGTCAGTGCTAATAAAACCATGTTTTTGAGCTGTTAACTGAATTCTATTCCTATAATTGAATGTTGTAATACAAGGTGAGTAGAAGACCTAAGTAAAGACCTAAGTCTTGAAATGTCAGTCTTAACATTTTTTCTTCCTGTTTTAGCTGTAAAAACGACAAACATTGTCAAACAATGAAATAGTTTTTGGATTTGAGAATCGATTACTTTCGATTTTTTTTAACGGAGTCGATTCAAAGCCGATCTTTCCAGTGTGGCAGGAACAAACTGCAGACATGAACTGGGAAGAATCATGATTGAACTTTAATGAAAAGAGTAAAACCACTGACAGGTGTGATGTAGGGAGGACAGGTAATATCTCTCAGAGTAAAGGTGGAGCCGAACCCGAATGTAGTATTCGGAAAGGAATATCGTGATTTTTACGAATAGTTATTTCGAAAAAATATTTGTATACGGGAGCAAGAAAAATGTATCAAAAAGCTGAGTTTCCCCATAAGACAGCAGTGCATGGATGAGTGAGAGACATTCAGCAATCAGGGATGGTTTGGTGACATGACGCTGACACAGCTGCTCCACACAGCAACAGAGAAGGGATGAAGACGCGAAAAAAAACCCGTAACTAGATGACTATTTAACTTAACTTGGCTCAGTTTATAACTTTCGGGAAGCAGACTTTGATCGGCAGATTATTCTATGACACTTGATTAACGTTTGCTGTTGGATGCTCTTGTGATCGCTTTACGTAGCTCTGTTTTGTTTGTAATTTAGACAATACGCTGTTGACAGATTAACATTAATGTACGGTGAAAAGATTAAAACAAGGCTCCCATCATTTGTTAATTTAGCTGAAACTCCCCACGTGGGTTGAGCGAACCAAATCGAAAATAGTGTGTCTGCTGCTGAGCCATCTCTTGGTCATCCACCTTGCCAAAAAAACTTGATTGAGTGTTTTGTGGAATTATTTTACATCAGCGCTGGAGATAAAACCTAAATGATATGTATGTGCAAAATTTAAATCAGCAGAAGCAGAGATATCAACGATCTGTCAGCATCTGCTATACATAATAACATGAACGTAATGCATCCTCTCCAAGTACTGTCACCGTTACTTCCACCAACATAATCACAGTCTCTCTGTTTTAAGATAAAGGACTTCAGAGTCTTGGTGACTTGTACATAAATTGTATTTTTGCAAGTTTTAGTCAATTAATTTCTTGGTTTAACCTCAATAAATCCGGAGTTTTTTTCAGGAACTTCCACCTGCAACATTTTGCATCCATCTGTCCATCCATCCATTTTCTGAACCGCTTAATCCTTAAGGGTTCGCAGGGGGCTGGGAGAGGCGGGGTACACCCTGGACAGGTTGCCAGTCCATCACAGCAACATTTTGCAAAGAAATACTAAACTTCATTCCACAAATTCCAACCCCCAGCGGAATAGACTTGGTTCTTAAAGCTAATACCCTTTTAAAGGGCCGTATCTCCTACATTTACAAACTAGTTTTTCTGCACCGGTGAATCGCTCTTACATAGGACTCAGATCAAATGGGAGTCCATCCATCCATTTTCTTAACCGCTTAATCCTTTATGGGTCGCGGGGGTGCTGGTGCCTATCTCCAGCTGTCAACAGGCGAGAGGCGGGGTACACCCTGGACAGGTTGCCAGTCCATCACAGGGCAGGACAAACAACCATGCACACACTCACACCTAAGGACAATTTAGTGAGATCAATTAACCTGACAGTCATGTTTTTGGACTGTGGGAGGAAGCCAGAGTACCTGGAGGGAACCCACGCATGCACAGGGAGAACATGCAAACTCCATGCAGAAAAACCCTGGGCTGGTATATGAACCCACAACCTTCTTGCTGCAAGGCAACAGTGCTACCAACTGCGCCACCGTGCTGGAAGGGAGCTGCTGGGGCCATTAATTCGTCATCTAGCTGTGCCAAACTTTCATTAATACAATTAAACTTCTTCACAGATTACACTACAGAAAAGAAAAAATGTCTAAACTATATCCAGACAAATTTGATGACAAATGCAATACATGCTTACAGACAATCTTACAGAGATCAATAGAACGATCTAGTGGAGAACAATGCAAACCAGAGAGCTGAAACATACTGAGGAGTGGAGAACGGCACAGGAACCAGAGGAACTAATTAAGGGTGAAACAGATGCAGGTTGGGAAGCTGGGAAGGGAAGCAGAATGACCCAGAAGAGAAGAAAAAATAATGGTTCTGGGATAAAACACAAGAAACTCTAATCAAAGAATAATCATGAACATGTGAAGATGATGAAGTAGAAAACCAACAGAGAGGAGTAACTAAAAATGGTAATCTGAGTAAATAAGTTAGAGATAACAGAAGTTCAAAGATCTATGGGTATGACAGGAAAGGAGGAAAAATGAACACAATGGAAAAGAGAAATATAAAGGTATAAATATAAGCTGAAAGAAACTAAAATCCCCTCCAAAAGAATCTGAATGAGAAAAATGATAATCAGCAAGTTAACTTTACTTGTATAGCACATTTTCAACAACAGAGCAATTCAAGGTGCTTTAGATGATTTGGTGATAAAGAAACAAACAAAACATGATAAAAGCATGAAAAGTAAAAAAAAAATTAAGAATAAAGAAAAATATGTTAGGGAACGTAAAAAAAAATATCAAAAACAGCAATTAGGCAGCATGATAGTTTCCTAAAAAGCATCTGTAACCAGAACAGTTTTAATCTCTGATTTAAAGCAGCTCAGTGTTTCAGCAGCTCTGCAGTCATCAGGAAGTTTGTTCCAGATAAAAAGGAGCATAGAAACTAAAAGCTGCTTCTCCATGTTTGGTTCTGGTTCTGGGGACAATCAGTCAACTAGAGATGGAGGACCTGATTGGTCTGCTGGGTTGCTATGGTAACAGCAGGTCTCCATTATACATCATCAGTGATTTATAAACCAGTAGGAGTTTTTAGAAGTCTATTCTCTGAGCTACAGGGAGCCAGAGGAAGGACTTTAGAACTGGGCTGATGTGTTCTACTTTCCTGGTTCTAGTGAGAACACGAGCAGCAGCGTTCTGGATCAGCTGCAGCTGTCTGATTGATCTTTTAGGTAGACCTGTGAAGATACTGTTACAGTAATCATAAATGCATGGATGAGTTTTTCTAGGTCTCCTTGTGTCATCAGTCCTTTAATCTTAGAAATGTTCCTCAGCTGATAGAAATCTGACCTTGTTATTGCCTTTATGTGACCCTGGAGGTTCTGGTCTGAGTCCATTATTACACCTAGATTTCTGGCCTGGTCAGTATTATGTGACCTACCAGATCATAGCAGAACTAACACAGAGGAATGAAGAAAGAGGATGACATCCAAATGAGGAAATAAATTATCGAAACTCAAGCAGAAAGCTGCTGAAAGACTGAGCTGCTTTAAATCAGAGCTAACTAAAACTAATCTGTTTTTAACTGCCTCTGATGAATGTTTTCATATAACGTTTTTGTTGTGTGTTTTACGCTTTACGGCTAGTTTTACTTTCATACAACGCACCTTGAACTACCCTGTTGATGCTACACAAACAAGTTTGCCCTGGATGAACCTCTCAGCAGGTTGGACATTAATAGATCCAATCAGTCGGCACTGATGCTGGTGATGGTGGATGGAAGGTTCTGACCCAGTTCTGATGAGACTACAGTGAGACGACCTGAATGATCCAATGTGGAACAAACATCCGGAGACGATTGTTGCACATTAGTTTATCAGTTTACATAATTGTTGACAGGCAGTACCTGCAGAGCAGGATGGAGGCTCCATCACCTGCTGAGGACTCTATCAGGTTTCCCCAGCTGCAGATAAGGCTCAGGTAAGGGTTCTGATTAAACACGCTAACATGATTAACATCCACTATCTAACTTCTCCAGGCTATAGGCTCCAGACGGAGCCTTCCTGCCAGACTCATGAATAGATCCTCAACGAGCCCCGATCACTCACCATTAGCTAGGGTGTGTGTCAGTGTGTCTGATTGTGTCTGTTTGTGTCTATGTGTGTGTTTCTGTGTGTTTCTCATCAGGATCATTCAGGCTCTACTGGAGATTCCAGTCAACCTTTTTGTCTAATTCTACTGTAAAATCAGCCCATAGAAGCAGCCTGGTACCGGTCCATTTACGGTCCCCCTTTAGTTGTAGGTCCAGAGAACATTGGTCCGGTACTGGTTCACAGCTGGTTCCTACCTGGTTCATAGCTGTTTCACAGCTGGTTCTTAGCTGGTTCATAGCTGGTTCCTAGCTGGTTCCTAGGTGGTTCTTAGCTGTTTCACGGCTGGTTCATAGCTGGTTCCTAGCTGGTTCTTAGCTGGTTCATAGCTGTTTCACAGCTGGTTCTTAGCTGGTTCCTAGCTGGTTCTTAGCTGTTTCACGGCTGGTTCTTAGCTGGTTTATACCTGGTTCCTAGCTGGTTCACAGCTGGTTCTTACCTGGTTCACAGCTGGTTCTTACCTGGTTCCTAGCTGTTTCATACCTGGTCCATAGCTGTTTCACAGCTGGTTCCTACCTAGTTCATAGCTGGTTCCTACCTGGTTCCTAGCTGTTTCATACTGGTTCTTAGCTGTTTCATAACTAGTTCTTATCTGGTTCTTAGCTGGTTCCTACCTGGTTCATAGCTGTTTCACAGCTAGTTCTTAGCTGGTTCCTAGCTGGTTCTTAGCTGTTTCACGGCTGGTTCTTAGCTGGTTCATAGCTGGTTCCTAGCTGGTTCTTAGCTGTTTCACAGCTGGTTCTTAGCTGGTTCATAGCTGGTTCCTAGCTGGTTTTTAGCTGTTTCACGGCTGGTTCTTAGCTGGTTCATAGCTGGTTCCTAGCTGGTTCTTAGCTGTTTCACAGCTGGTTCTTAGCTGGTTCATAGCTGGTTCCTAGCTGGTTTTTAGCTGTTTCACAGCTGGTTCTTAGCTGGTTCATAGCTGGTTCTTAGCTGGTTTATAGCTGGTTCCTAGCTGGTTTTTAGCTGTTTCACGGCTGGTTCTTAGCTGGTTCATAGCTGGTTCTTAGCTGGTTTATACCTGGTTCCTAGTTGGTTCACAGCTGGTTCTTACCTGAATCCTAGCTGTTTCATACCTGGTCCATAGCTGTTTCACAGCTGGTTCCTACCTGGTTCATAGCTGGTTCCTACCTGGTTCATAGCTGGTTCCTACCTGGTTCCTAGCTGTTTCACAGCTGGTTCATAGCTGTTTCGTACCTGGTTCATAGCTGGTTCCTACCTGGTTCCTAGCTGGTTCCTAGCTGTTTCACAGCTGGTTCCTACCTGGTTCATAGCTATTTCACAGCTGGTTCCTACCTGGTTCATAGCTGTTTCACGGCTGGTTCTAAGCTGGTTCATAGCGGGTTCTTAGCTGGTTTATACCTGGTTCCTACCTGGTTCACAGCTGGTTCTTACCTGGTTCCTAGCTGTTTCATACCTGGTCCATAGCTGTTTCACAGCTGGTTCCTACCTGGTTCATAGCTGGTTCTTACCTGGTTCCTAGCTGTTTCATACCTGGTTCTTAGCTGTTTCATAGCTAGTTCTTATCTGGTTCTTAGCTGGTTCCTACCTGGTTCCTAGCTGGTTCTTAGCTGTTTCACGGCTGGTTCTTAGCTGGTTCTAAGCTGGTTCTTAGCTGGTTTATACCTGGTTCATAGCTGTTTCACAGCTGGTTCTTAGCTGGTTCCTAGATGGTTCTTAGCTGTTTCACGGCTGGTTCATAGCTGGTTCTTAGCTGGTTTATACCTGGTTCATAGCTGTTTCACAGCTGGTTCTTAGCTGGTTCCTAGCTGGTTCTTAGCTGTTTCACGGCTGGTTCATAGCTGGTTCTTAGCTGGTTTATACCTGGTTCATAGCTGTTTCACAGCTGGTTCTTAGCTGGTTCCTAGCTGGTTCTTAGCTGTTTCACGGCTGGTTCATAGCTGGTTCTTAGCTGGTTTATACCTGGTTCCTAGCTGGTTCACAGCTGGTTCTTACCTGGTTCATAGCTGGTTCTTACCTGGTTCCTAGCTGTTTCATACCTGGTCCATAGCTGTTTCACAGCTGGTTCCTACCTAGTTCATAGCTGGTTCCTACCTGGTTCAAAGCTGTTTCATACCTGGTTCTTAGCTGTTTCATAACTAGTTCTTATCTGGTTCTTAGCTGGTTCCTACCTGGTTCATAGCTGTTTCACAGCTAGTTCTTAGCTGGTTCCTAGCTGGTTCTTAGCTGTTTCACGGCTGGTTCTTAGCTGGTTCATAGCTGGTT